>JACWBX010002320.1:1570-13974 GCA_014622435.1 Polypedilum pembai | reverse complement strand
TTGAGGCTGCCATTTGAGCTCGGTGGACTGCTGCCATTTGTCATTGTGGTACTCGTGGGTCGCGCGATGGGCGGTTGCTTGCCCGTGACTGACTCGCTGCTTGAACGAATATAACCAAATGTATTTCTCACGCCGACTTGTATCGCTTGATAGTTTGATACAAAGTCAAGCTCATAAATTGACTGCAAATCGTTAACACTTGTCATGAAAGTCTGTAGCTTTGTTTCCATGATGCGACGCAAGGTGCTAAGTTCATTTGGTCCAACGCTACGCGCAAATTTCTCAACGCAATCGCACGACGTGAGCACCTTCTCTATTTGCTCTTGTGATTTGGTCAATAATACTGATTGTGACATAGTTTTGGCATTGTAGAAACTGTCGAGTTCCTTGAGCAATTCCTGTTTACGTTCATCCAACATTGAACGATAGAACTGAAACGTTTCATTAATTTCATTCTGTGCCTTGTGATATTGAATTTGAATGCGTGTCGCATTGTGGTCGGTGGTCTTAAACATTTGTTTCATATCCTGTGCTTTGATACGCAAATCATTGATAAGTTGCAGCAATTGCTCGACCATTTTTGGCGTTTGATCGGGATTGTGTTCGCAATCATGCAAACCACTTTGATGTTCCATCATCATGCAATCCTTGCAAATTGTCATCGAGCATGTGCGACAATAGAATTTTAACAGTTCATTTGTATGTTTGGTGCAGTAGTAGCGGTTTGATTTATTCAGACCAGCATTGGCCAGAATGCTGTCGGCATTTGAGAGTGCTGAGAGATTTGTTAGTGGTGGTGATGGTGCAGATGTGTCATTTTTTCCGCCATTGCCAACAATATTGAGCGAGGGCGGTGCAATAATTGAATTCATCATGGACTTGATAATGTGACTCGAATCGTCCTTTCCTCCGTTTGGCATGAGACGATCGAAAGCTGTGTTCATCTTCTGTGAGAAGAGTTCTGCGTTAGTTACTTGCGTCGTCGGTGCTTGTGTCAAGTGATTAATACGAAATACACTATGACCATTAAAACAATGCATATACTGGTGTGCGGTTACACAATTCGCGCATAAATAATTTACACAATCAATACACTTTGCAACGGCATCCGATTTCTTATTTTTACAACCCGTGCAACGTGGTGCGTAGAGAGAATCAGCAAGACTTGCTGACTGAGCAATGGCCGCGGCCAAGGAAGTTGCCGCAATGTCGTTTGACGAGACAATGGGATGTGCTGAATCGATACCACCGTTACTATTTAATAAAAAGTCATCGCAAATTCCCGAATCAGGTGGCGATGCTGCCGAGCCTGTGGTCAATGGAGAATCGCTGAGATATTGATCCGTCGCTGGTTCGCCGAATGAAGATGAGTTTGTTGTGGCACCTGGTAATGAATCTAGTGAAGGTGTTGGAGATGATGAGGCCATTGCTTGAACATCAACAATCGGCGCAATTAACGGGCATGGCCTGGTCGTCACACAAATCCAAATTTTTTTTTTCTCTTTCCAAAATTCAAAAAATTAATCAAGTTTATGTTTCTTTTTCTTTAAAAAATTAACAACAAGCGAGCTTCAATTGATTTGTAATTTTTTCAACATAAGTCTTTTGAATTTCACATTAAATACTTTTATGTGTAACTAAAGTCAGAGGATTCTTATGCATTCATAGAACTGTAAAGAAAAAATAATAAGAAAAGAAAATGATTAGTATCTTTGCATTCATATTATTGTAAAAATTAATGAGCGAAAGAAGCAATTGTGCAATGATAAGGTTGAAATTCTCTAGTCCAATGTAACATTGTATGAAATGAAAAATACGCAATAATAAACCTGCAGTGTATACGGGTAAATGCATGAAAAATATATTAAGCCGTTCTCTGCACAATTTACATTTAAATACTTTCATTTTAGAGCGAATGAGAGAATCATCAATTTATCCACAATACAATTTGCATATTTTGCACTGAGTTTTAATATTTTTTACATACAATTTCAAAAATATGTAAAATCCAAATGCAATTTTGTTTCTATGGAATTGTTTGTTTGTTGTGCTCGCATCATATTTCGCTGCTGTCAGTTATTTCATTGGAACTTTACATTGTTTATGCACAATAATATTGTTCAATATATTTCTCTTCAATAAATGCATTGCTAATCGGTTTTCAACACATGGTGCAATAACATTTTAAATTTTATATCAAGGTCGTAGAAATAAATTTCTTTAGTTTATGCAACTCAAACCATTAAATTATATATTCGCAGTTATTATGGAAAATTTCGTTCTGGGAATTTAATTAAATATTTATTTATCGCACAAAAAAAAGTCCATCATTGTGTATTCTGCAATTAATAATTAGACACGCTTTTATACTTAAATTAGATCGATAATAAATTGTGGAACAAGCGAGAGAAATTAAATTTTTTTTCTATATGCGCAAAACGAAAATCCACAAAAATTGATTCTCAAATAATGAATGAGTTTATTGATTTATTTTACAATTATTATTATGTGCTGACGATAAAGCTAGGATGAAATGAATATTGTACAAATTTACAGAAAGGAGAGCGAGGGTAAAATAATATTTGAAACCTAATGACTCTCGTAGCAACAGCAGCAGCAGCTTTTTTGTTTCGTTCCAAAATGAATTAAAAATTAAGTTAAATTAATGCACCCTTCTGATATTTCATGATAATAATAACAAGCTGAACAAACGAGTGTACGTATGTGAGGGCAAAACTTGGAAATATTCACAGATGTTTATAATTTTTATTTCAGCACAAAACTTCAATAATACCCTGAATGATAAAACGATCTTTCTCTCTAGCAACCGAGTGAAAAAAGAAGGAGGAGAATTATCAAATAATCCCATAAAAATGCAGCTTTTCATTACTTTTTCATTTCCACCCTACACGCTCAATGTTTGTTGAGAACTTTATTCATTACATTTACTCGGTGCTACTATGGTCCGATTCTGCACATATACTATTTGTAATGGTGTCATCTACTGAAATTAAATTGAGATTCTTTCTGTGATTAAACACAGTTGATGGAACAATAACAATAAAAACTGTAAAAGCATCAATGACATAGAGAGAAAAAAGTCGGCAGTTGTTCGACTCGTGCACTCAATCTAGATTTTTTTTTTTTTTTGAATCTATTAGTAGTGTGCAAACGACCCCTTAGAGCGCACCACACACTCACGCATTGTATAAATTTGCAGCTGCCATTTCAAAATAAAAAAAATCCCTCGAAATATTGTATGGCATGCACACACACTTTTCATATGTTTTCGAGGCCGTCTGTCTTTTATTCCACGCACATATAAAATAATTTCCCATATATCACTCAACTCCATTCTAGAATTAAAATAATAACTCGCTTACTTATGTTATATTTCGGTTAAAGAGAAAAAGAAATGAACATTTCATGGTTAAAGCGCACAATAATATTTTCTTCTCATTATAATTTCAGTTAAACAGATGATGATGAAAAAATTATTCTTTTGCACTTGAAAAATAACAAGCAAAATATAAAGTAGAAAATGAGGCGTACTAAAATAATTTTCATAAGAATTTTATTTTATTCTCATGTGTTTTGTTAAATCAAAAGAGAGAAATGAACTAAAAATTGCTTCGTTGAGCACAAAAGAGGAAAAATTAGCATGATAAAGGATTGTATGTTGGCTTTTTACACTTTTGTGCTTTGTGTTGCGTAGGATATAAATGTTGTGAGCCTTTTGATATGTTTCGGTTCAAGCTTTATAAAACAATTCTATTCATACGCACATGTACACATGAGAGATTATGGATCACAATACGGAGAATAAGGAAAATATCCTTCTCAATACATATGAGAACAAATTGCTTTTGGCTAAATATTCTTTCTTTTCTGAGAGAAAAATAATAAAATTGATTATAAAGAACTTTTGAAATGCAATTTTTGAAAATAACGTTTATATTGTACTAAAATTTAAATTTTAGAACATTTTTAGAACTAAAAGTTTTTTCAAAATAAATAGAAATCTTTTAATTAAATAAATTCAACTTATAGGGAAAAAGTAAGTACTTTTCTTGAGTTTATAATAAATAAAGTGTCACATTTTGCTTTTAAATTATCTCATTTTTTAATTAAAAAAAAATTTTCATTTCCCTATTTCTTTCTTTTACTTTCATTATGAGAATTTCAAATTAAATTAAACGTATAAACGAATATTCGATATAGAATTATCTCTTGCGAATCTAATTAATTGGGATGCCCACTCTATGTTCCTATATCTGCAGATATAAAGAGAATAGGAGTGTGTGTGACACACAATAAAAAAAATTTGCGCATGCTTAAGTGCCAATAACGATAATAATGATGATGATGTAGAAACGATGGCGAGAGAATAGAAAAAGAAGAAATTTCATTAAACAAAATTTGCTCAAAAAATTAATGTAATTCGTTCACCCTCAAGGAATTATCCTCTGACACATAAAGAAGTAAGCAAGTTAATGGGAAAGAAGCATTGAATGTCATAAGATTGTGGAACAAGTGCTTACTTCCCCTTCTTAGAAAAAAATCATTTTCTTTCTTTCTTTGCCTCTTTTCAATTCTATTGAAGCATATAAAGAACTTTAACATTTCTCATTCTTTTGCCTTGGCTAAATAACGAAAATCATTTAAAGAAAAGAATACAGGAGGGTGGCTGCTGTTACTTGCTCGATTATTATTGTGTATAAAAGCAAATAAAAAGGTTCATAGCTAATTTAATCAAACTTATAACAGCACATGCATGCATAGAAAGGGACACATATGTGCACGTAGTATAGTGATTAAGAAATTATGTTATTTGACATTTCCACCTGATAAGCGGAAAGAATCACTGTGTAAATTTACGCATAGAAAGACCCATTTGTGTATATACACAATTATTTGTGGTAAACATAAATGCGTACATAGTTTCTGGCCTTCTTTCATATACTAATAATAACAGTTTTGTATCTTAAACTTGCTGCCGCCTTCTTATTACTTTATTGCCTTAACACATATAGCACACGAAATGCTTGTTGAAAAATTAAGTAAGCCAGTAAGTAAGGGGAAGGAAAAAAAATATAAACATTTTTCGATTAACGAAAAAGCTTAAAAAGTTTTCTTCATCTTTTTGCTAAAATTGAGATTGCCTTCATTCACACTCAAACACAGTCTAAGTTCTTTTTTTTAAAAGATTCAAAGTAGATTACAGCAGTGAACGTCAAAAAGGATTCAGTTGTAATAAAAAATTTAAATTTAAGTAGAACATAATCATTTTCATGTGCATGAAGAGCATTGGCAAGAACTTAAAAGGCACTTTTTATGTATTTTGTTCCCATTCCAATTTCTACATTTATTTTTTGCGAAGTCATAAAAAAATCATAAAGATTGTGTTGCATGAGTCCACGCGCACAGAAATACACAAACACGGCTATATCTATATCTCTCTATGTGTATTGTACATACACACATAAATTTAGATTATGCTTGAAGAGAGTGACATAAGAAAAAAAAGTTAGGAGGCAATGTGCTGTGATTTTATGAGTTGAATCTTCATACAAACTTGAAACCGAAAGAGACATTAAATGAAAAGTTGTTTTGGTTGGTTTGGGTGGTCTTCAAAGAAAAATTTAATCACAACAAGTACATTTGAGCATTTTCCACATCAGGAAAAATAAAAGCATTTATTTTATTATTTTCCTACTGTTGCTATTGCTACCGCCCTCACACAAATTTGCCTATAAATTCTAGCTTTCTTTCCTTCCCCATATCTCATTTCATCATCAAAATTTACTACGCACATCAATGTTCATCCTTTTTGGATTTTTCTTTTCTTTTTTTGTGTATTTCTGTGTCGAATCTGGACTATCAAGATTTACCAAAATCTCAACCTTAGGGAAATTCAAGTCAATAAGAAAATGCGCAACATTCACTCTCTATCGTTAACATTTCTTCTTTTTACGTCTCCTTTGTGGGCTGCTTTTAAGCTCTTTTCATTTTCATTTTCAGTTTCAAAGAAAAAGAATTATTTTATGCTTGCTTTCCTCTTCATCTGAAGTGCTTTTTACAATCATTTTTTTTCTCTATTGCCTTTTTTGCCACGTTCTGAATATAGAAAACGTTGTGTGTGCGTATGAATATGATTGAAAAGATGTTTGTTTGATATTTCATTTCTACAGATCGATTTTTTTTCTCTTTCTCATCTTCATCTTTGAGTTACAAAATCAATTTTCAATTTTTTTTCTCTTCACATATGATTTCTTTGCCTTGATTTTTGTTGTAGAGTGTTGATAAAATTTATAATATAAAATTGAATATTTGTTTGTTTATCGACTGGATACATGGAGTGAGAGAGAAAAAATTGAGGAAATTGTAGAATGAAGTTGAAGGATGTTTGACTTGAGGGCGTAATATCAAATTGATGAATTTTTTTTTCTATCTCACTCTCACTTGCTAGCTAGACTTACGAAAGATATAAAAATTTGCAAACAGATTTCTTTAGAACCCTTCTTAACTTTCAGAATTGACCTGTTTGTTGGAAATTATTGTGGGACGAGATTGAACCCTTTTAAAGGTAAATATTGAGGATTTACATGTTGGCGGATGATGGTACAAGGAATGGTGACTGATTTGTAACACTTTATACAAATTTCAACAAAGTCAGCATAAATTAAATCCAATTTCGAATGAATTGAAGCCAAAAATAAATTTTATTCTATCATGACCGTATAAACAACAAACCTCGCCCTTTTAACAAAAAAAAAAAAAGAGAAGCCAATGGGTAAGACAGCAACCCACCTATTCTATTCTTTACTCTATTTTAGTCTTTGCAATATTTTCCATATGACAACACATAAATGAATGCATACACCTAAAAAAAATATTTGATATCTTTCTCTACTATTGCCTCTCCCTCGCATTGACTTTTCTCTTTTTTTTTAACTCCTGTGTGTATTCCATGTAATATATAAATAAATAAAAGAATGAATATATTATATGTGTACTTTTACTGGGATTGATAGCAATTCATAACTTTCATATAAACATACATATATCGTACCCTCGTGCCGTGGAATCATGTACATCAATCAAATTTTGAAACGTTTATGCAACAACGACGACGTTTTTACTTATACTTTTTTTGAAACTTTTTTACTCTTATGTTCTTTGATAAGAAAAAAATCAAAGAATTTTGCAACAGGCAAGTGAAACAGTCAAATAAATTTTTTAAAATTTTTTCTTTTAAATTTCGAATAACTTTTAACTAAGGGAGTTTCAACTGATCGTTATTTCCCTTAATTTGAATTGGCGCGGATTTTCGTTTCTCTTAATTTTCCGTTACAAAGATTTTAATTTCTGAGAAAACAATTGATATTCCTAAATTTTCTCATTTAGTTGAAAAGAATTCATTCAATAATGATTGAAAAAGCTAAAACAATCTAATTTTATTTCGCAATTCTCTTTAGAAACAAGAAAATTCAAATTTAAGCGTGTTTTTCTCAATAAAAATCCTAAATTTTTGCAATAAAACGCGTTCAAATTCAAGAATTTTAAATTCAAATCTGAGTAAAAATAACCGCCATTTTTGTATTGAGACCTCTGAGCTTTCAACAAATATGAAAAAAATTTCCTTTTTATATTTTTGAAGTAATAAATATTTTAGTAAAATACCCATGAAGAAATTTATGGCACATTTATACTGTTTTTTTCCTCCCAATCATCCCCAAAATAAAAATAGAGGAAAAACTGTTGCTATTATCAATGCGGAGGCATCGAAATAACAAAAAACTGAACCATGGATCGAGGAGAGTGAGGAAAAAAATATTGGCTGTTGTGCGACAGATTTTTACTGCGGTATTTGTGTAGTCAATACGCAGCAAAAGAAAAAGTTGTATTTCTGTTCTACAAAAGGCAACAAACATGTCTGAAATGGCATCATCTCGCACATCATATGGAAGGCTTATTATGTTATTTGCTTCACTTGATGCCTCATGTTTATGATTCACGAAAAGAATAAGAAAGAAAAAGAGAAAAAGATTTTTGTGCCTTTTCGCTCTTGCCGCAATATGTGTGTGCAGCAGGAAAAGAAAAAAGAGATTGTTAGAAAGAGAGAAAAAAAAAGTGTATCTAAATGTGGAAAACAGAGATTATTATGAGGAAAGTGTGTGGCAGTTTTTTCTTCTCCTCATTCTTTTCTTGTGTGTGCTCACTCAAGCCATTATCGTAAAAATAAACGAAAATGATGGAGAAAAAAAAAATATGTATAGAAACAGGAAACGCATACACACATTGTGTTGCTTGATGATTTTCCATAACTCTACACACAATCTTTCGTGATTCACAATCATAATTATTTGAACTCTCTTTCTGCATTTGTAGTAGAATTATTGAAAAATAAAAATAAATTGGGCCTCACCAATGTGTGTAGGAGTAAAAAGAATGAACTAATTTACGATATTTATGAGTTTCTAACTTTTACTCATATTTCCTTTTTTTGTTGGCTATTAAGGAAAAAAAAATTTATATAAAGTAATAATGGAAATTTTATTAATGCCTAAAATTAGACAAATTTTAGACAAAACTTTTGGGCATTAATATTTAGTTGTAATTTATAAACAAATATTTTGTAAAAAAAATTGAGTTTAAGCGAGTTTCCCAGCACTTATATCATTTAGATTATATTAATAAAACGTTAAAGAATGGTTTTTAATATATTATGAGCCAAAATTTTGAAATTTCAGAGAAAAGTTGAACAAAATTTTCAAAGTTTACGCTATTTTTCTTCATTGTTTGTAAATAAAAATCTTGTAAAAATTCTTTCACAAAATTGTATTTAATCAAGTTTCCCGGCCTTTACACTACAAGAAATACATTAATATGTTTCTAAGTACATCAAAAGATTTTCTTTCATCATTTTTGCTATTTTTTCGTTAGAGTTATTTTTCCCTTGGTTGTAATTTAAACAAAAATGAAATTTAATTTAAAATCTCTGTTATGATTTGTAATTAACTATATAGAAATAAGTGAAAATTCATCACAATGAGAAAAGTAGAAAATAATTAGTGTTTTTGACTATTTTTTCTCCAAGTTATTTCACCATGGAAAACAAATTTATCTTAAACTAAAAATGTTCTATTATTTCTTAATTTCAACAACGCAATAAACGTTATACAAAATAAATTTGGTTTAGAGTGTATTTGTATGTCATTATCACTAGGCTCTTAATTGCCTCCCCTCTTTTACTATTCATACAAAGTGTTGCGTTGAACGAGGAGAAAAATTGCTTTGTTTGCTTTTGACTTTATTAGATTGTATTTATAACTCGCACGATACATTCAACTCGAAATCCATTTAATTGACGTAACAAAATGCTCACAGCAAGCGAGATTGATGTAATTTAATAATCAATTTCAATGCGAACTGAAAATGACAACTTTTTTTTTCTTTCATTCGCTCACTCGTTCGTTTGACATCATTGCGGAAAAAAAAGAGAAAATAATTTTTCTTTACCCTCTGCACATCTCACGGTCGCTGTTTTCTTGGTGACTCAACAGATTTTTTCTCTCGTTGTCTTGTATTATAACAGTCATAGGATTTTTCACGTTCGTATTTGCTTTTCATTAGAAAACAAACTTTATGTGCTTCATCACATAAACTTCACAACAAAAAGCGAACAAGAGAGAGAATGAGTAAAAAAATATTTGTAAAGAACTTTCTTTTATAGTTAACAATTTCAATTTTTTTCCTTCCTTTAGTTCGATTATTTTTCACTCTAAACAAATTTTCAAATGACTCATTCAAAAATTTTCTTTTTTTACTATATAAAGTTCAATTCATTTTTTAACAAACAATTTTCATAGCATAGAAGACTCGAGGGAGCGCAAACATACAACAGCTCCAGCGACAAAAATTTTTCATTCAATTAAATTCGATTAAATTCAATGTTTTTTTTTTAAGTTTAAATTTTTCACAACAATTCAAAAAAATGCGAGTTAATAATTTTTTTTTGTGTGTCTATAAAAAGCTTCAAATTGTTTTTTCTGCACTTTTCCTTCACTCCAGTAACTTTTCTTCTTTTTTCTTTTTTATTCAATAAAAATCTGGAGATATCGTCGAACAACCAACTTAACTGTTTGACTATTTCGCGTCGAACTGAAGCACACTGAGGGAGAAAATATTTTTTTATATGTGTTTTATTTCTCCTGATCTCAGCTGAAGCCTTAATGGAAACAAAAAAAAATCCTACCGAAAACGAGAGAGAATTGTGAGAGAATAAAGTGAGAGAGAAAACTAAATGAGTGAGAGTGAAAATTTTTATTCATTTTTATCAACAAAAAACAACTGTAGAGAGCGAAATGTGGAAATTTTGTGTGAATCACAACAGAAGGTTGTGCGGAATATGAAGAAGAAGAAGAAACAGCACCGAGAGGGGTCGAGAAGGAGAGAAAATGGTGGTTAGGGTGGTTAAATAAAATGCTGATACGAAATCGAGGGAGCAAAAAAGAGAGAGAGAAAGAGAAAAAGTTGAATGATTGTTAGGAAAATTGTTGCATGAGTTAAATGGGCGCATGCGTTGATAATGTGAATTGCTACAACAACAATGCCTTCATCAAATTTTCATCCTCACAATCTGATACTAACACAATATAAAAAAAAATATTTTCATTCACTCTCTCTCTCTCTTGCTCTTTTACTCATTCCAAACAATTATTTCAAGTGTACTTCCTTTCTTTATCACCCATATTGCTTGGCCACCCTCTCTCTCGTTTATCGAATGTTTCGCAGTTTTATTTTAACTATCTGCACTAATACAGCAAGAGAACGAGAGAGAAAAGCAGCAGCAGCAGCATTGCATGTATACAGCAGAACAATCAATGTCTGATGGCTCTGTTGCTTCGTTCTTGAACTGAATTTCTCCCCTTCTCACATTCATCCTGCATAAATATTGCTGCTCGTGTGTCGTTGAACGAACAAGCGAAAAACTTTCATGTACACTTTTTTTTTTATTTCCTTCAAACCCGGAAAATTTTTCAAACAAAAAAGCCACCCTATTTACAAATACATGCAAGTAAATGTGTTTATATAGATTGCAAAAATAGAAAAAGAAATTAAATTTGTGTTGGTCTTTCTCGCACGGAGTAAAATGAAAATTTTCATTCACAATGAATTTACTGTTTTTCATGGACATTGCAATGTATGCTTTAGAAGGACTTCTCTTTGCATTTTATAAAATTTTCACCCCGGGCAACTCAAACCATCATCTATTTTCACCTTCAACATCATCATAGTCACTGAGACTGAATGAGACTGGACAAAATTCATTTTCCATTCAATTGCTTTTCTATGCAATTTTAGAAATAATTTAACAGACATTTTACTATAAAATAAGGTCTATGAACAAATTTTCAAACTATAGCAGTAGATTCATAAACTATTCCCATCTCACTTTTACTTAATGATGAGCACATTGCGAAAAACTATGCGACGTCTAGTAGCCGACAAATGAAACTACAAAATTTTTGTTGATTTTCATTTTCTGCCGAAAATTGTTGTAAAAAGAAGACAAAAAATATTTCCCTCTATACTGTTCGTTCGTTCATTCAACCCCTCGTATTTTCTGTGTGTGTGTGTGTTTGTGTGTACATTTAAAAACTTGCAAATCACCCCCTTCGAAAAATGATGATTACAGGGGAAAAAAGAAGTAAGAAAGAAGAAGAAGTGTATTACACCCTCTCGCTTTTAAGTTGTGATTTTGTGCTGAAGGTAACATGAAATGAAATGAATTGAAATTGAACGAAAAAATTTTTTTCTCTCAATGTCTGTGTTCTGGAAGAGGGATCGTTGTTCATTGTAGTTGTTGCTGATGTCGCTTTTCATATATAGAGGGAAAATTATCATTTTATTACGTTTTGAAAGTGCAATTGTGTGCGTTTCATGCGAATATACATCATAATATTGGGGTGGATGTGAATGAAACACAACGCATATCGACCGTCATCGATAGAAAGAGTAAGCTACAAATAATAATAATATTTAATATCTACATGTGAATGTATTGCATTGTATACACAATATATTTTAAAATACAGTGAGGGTTGCAGAAAATATGGCATATCATTGAATATTTTTGGGAAACATTTACATGTTATAAACTAAATTACTATTTTTGTTTTGTAATTGAAACTAAATTTATTGATCATATGCTTTTTAGTTATATTGATTAAATTTTGTACATAAGTCTACTTCGGGCTCTAATTTAAACTAGAAACTTTCACTTGTCTTATCTTTATGTAATTAAGCAAAAATAAAGCTCTTTTAATCAATATTTTATCAATGTTTATCTGTTTTGTTTACAATTCAAATTTATCTGAAAAACACAAGTATTTCCCCTT
>JACWBX010002319.1:8777-21624 GCA_014622435.1 Polypedilum pembai | reverse complement strand
ATTGACTGAAGAACAGAAGTTTGTTGCACATTTCAACACTCGAAGAGAGCGAGAAAAAAGAGAATAAAATATGATCGTGTTAAGAGCGAAAACAAGAGAGAAGAGAGCAAATAAGGTGCCCGCTAACTGATCGCAATTGAAATGATGTTTAAGAAATAAAATTTTACAAAATAACAGTTATTATGTTTTCAAATTTAAATTTCATAACCGTTAAAAAATTCTTCACATAAGAAATTTATTATATGTGTCATCAAATCAAAATGTCTAATTTTCAAAAAATTATCATAAATCACATTTTTCCTTATCATGTGTTAGACAATAAACATTAATACCTAATCATCACGTTTATTTATTCCATTCTCATCTTCTTCGCTTTTTGATTATTTTTCCTTCTTCCTTTCCCACATTTTCATATTTATATTGTTCATGACATATACACATTTACACAAAATCAATGATTTATTGCATGTTGAGATTTCAGCAAAAAATGGTAATAATAAATGGAGAGTGAAGATTTAGATAAGAGAAAATGTTTAGAATTTGTAAATAAGTTTCAGTTTTCTATGCTTTCATTTCGATGAGGGTAAAATTTGTGTTCGAGAAAATGCTTGAGTACTCTTATATATGTATGCGATGGAAAATTTCATCAAAATTCATGCACTTCACTCAATGTAGAGCAACTGCATCAGAGTATCATCTGAAAAAGCAATTATTCGCCTTCACATGTAGAGGATTGTATTAAAGAGCAGTAAATTGTATCTAAATTGAGTTGTTAATAGCATACATGTTCAACTTTTTCCATTGGCCATTCTCTCTAAACATTCACAGCTTAAAATAAACTATTGTGAAAATTTTATAAAATATAAAACTGAATGGATTGCAAGCAGTTAGAAAAACATCACGTACTACTAAATCATGAGTATGTGTGGTTGTGAGTGGAGGAAGATTCAGGATCACTATGCATGATGACTAGGAGCAATTTCTGCTATGGTATTTTAAACTTTTATCAATTTATATTGCAACCTGTAGCAAAAAATTATACAAATGAAGAAAATACATTTGTTTGAATATTTTTGAGCATCTCTTTCACTAATTGAACTTAGAAAATAATGAAATATTAACTTTTTTCCAATTTCGAAATTTTTTTTAAAAAATGAAATCTTTTATTTTTGTCAATTTCATTCATATCAATTTTCCGGCAGCCTCAATTTCCGATATTAAACAATAACAGATAAAAAAACACAGACAAATAAAAATAAAAAGCACAAAATTGAAGCAGTTGAGGTATAAGCAAATAAACAAAAAATCCTATTTTGACATCAATTGACTCACCATCGAGCGAAAGAGCAATTTTCAATTTGCAATTTTATTAAATTATTATTTTCATTCTCCGCTTATTGACTCACTTATATATGTAGATGCAATCAAATTTTTATATATTGTATTTATGCATATAAATAGATCCGCAATATTGTTCTCTCTTATTCTCTTATTGACGTTCAATAACATCATACGATGATGGTGTGTCTAAATTGCATTCATGAATATATTCAGTGAATATGAGAGTGCATTCAGGAAGAGAATTGTTTGTTTGTTGAAGTAGATTTTTCTACTTTTTTTATTGTAAATATCATAAATGCTTGAGTAAATTTTTAAATGACCAATTTTTATTTGATATTTGATCTAATTGCTTGTAATTAATTTTTGAATGAAAAAGTTGTTGAACAAGCAATTAAATTGATCAGATATTGCTTTTTTAGTAAATTGTATTAATAATTAGAAATTGAACAAGATAATTGGTCATTAAAATTGTTTTGATTTAATTTCAATTTATTGAATTGTAAAATAACGAACAATTATAGTTTTTTTTTGCTCTTTTAAATTCGAGAAATAAACTTAAAAGTTTTTTACGTGGAAAAATTTTTTGATAAAAATAAAATTCTTAAAGTAAAATGAGGAAATATATTTTTCCACGAAAATTCCACTTTTTGGATAAAAAAATATTTCTAAAAAAACAGAAGAAAAAAAGATTAGATTAAGCTTGAATGTAATATTGAAATAATCTCAAATTTTGTGAGATTTCATGGAGAAAAAATTCAAAGGATACAAAGAAAAAGTTTCCATGGCTTTGCTCGCACCTTTGCAGAAGAGCTGTATTGTAAATAATTCGATGGCAGGCAAAAGATTCACACACACGCTCTTTTGAGTTATTTTATCGTGAATATCAGCCATACAAATCCGCTTATGACTTTTTATTTCTTCCTTTTGCAAATAGACACATTTGATTTGCTTACAGCAAAAGTAAACAGCGTGAAAAATTGTTTGTGTTTGCGTTGACAAGCTGCTTATCATTGTCACTTTCACTTTCTTACTCTTAACATGTGACGATGAGCTGACGTCACATTTATATTAATCTTATCAATAGCGAGAAATGATAGGAAATTGAGAGCAATTAAAATGATTAGACACTTATTCAGTTATTGTGTGACTATAGTTCAATTGAGATGTGGTATTTATTGATAATTGTTTTTCTTGGAACAGCTAGTCATTGCCAAGGGCAAATTTCTGAGACAACAACAAGCGGGACTCATGCTCAACCTGGACCATATCGTCGTGGACAATTGATTTTTGAAGAGAATTTCAACAATTTCAATTTAGATGTTTGGGAACATGAGCAAACACTCGCTGGTGGTGGAAATTGGGAATTTCAATGGTAAGATATTAAAATGTCATGATCTCTTTTTAAAATGGGTTTTCGAAATTAATCTTAAAACCGTAAAATAAACTTTCTGGCTTAAATTGAAAAACAATTATCAGCAGGGTTATCACAAAATTGAAATTTAGAGAAGCATTTTACTCTTATTTTTAAATCCCTGAAGCAAACAGCCGCAGAAAATATAAATTTTCTAATCTAAGCTTAGAATCTATAAGAAGAAGAAAATTTTGCTCCATTTTAAGGGATTAATAAAATAATACGACCCTTTCCCTCCGCTTAAAAGCTTTTAATTTGAAATTAATAAATTTTACATAAGCACATAAATTATTTCGTAACATTTTGTTATCAGTTTGTGTATTGATAGACTTTGTACTGTTATTTTGCTTTAATTTATGAGTTTTGAGCGATAAATTTGTACAATCTATTATAATTGTACCAATAATTCAATATTATTTAGACAGGTTGATGAAAAATTATTAAATTAATTTACATGGAGATTTTGAATTGATAATTTATACTTGAGAATCATAGTATAGTAATGATCTTAAGACTGATTATAAACAGCAAATCGTCTCAAAGCGAGTTTTTTTAAATTAACTTCAGACTTTTGTCTTCTAACGTAAATTCTGTAAATTTTTACTATTAATTTATAATGAAGTTTAAAAAACTATAAGATAAATTTTAAATTATATATAAAATTAACTTGTTTTAGTCATATTTAGCTGGAAATATCGTAAAATGTTTATAATTATGCTTGAATGAAGAATTCAGAAAAACACCTAAATAATTTTTTTAAATCAAATTGATTTAGAATTTTTAAAAATGCATTTTCTCTTAATAATTTGATATTGTTAAATTTATGAGCTCTAAAAAGATTAAAAGATAAAATTGAGATATTTAAACGATTTATAGACTTCAAAAAGAATAGTTTACAATTTTTCGGCGTAAAGTCAAGTTGAAATCAAGTCTCAAGTCAAGTTGATAATGTATTTAAAGCAAAGAAACATTTATCGTGTCACACTAATGATTAATTGATGATGTTAATTGATATGATCAAATAATATTATGTTTTTAGCATTATTAGTCTGCTCTTAAAAAACTATTAAGATCCAATTTAAATTTATTTGAAAACATAAGCGTCCATCTTTTGACTTGAAACTAAAATTTTAGAATTTATATAAAACTTCAATATTTTCTACTTCTAATTACATAAGCTTGAATTTTTCCATGATAAATAAATGAATAAGCTTTCCTCGTTTCTGTAAAGAGCTAAAGTTTTCATATTCAAAATGAATGCACCCATGAGAGGTCATTAAAACGCTAAAGTCGAATGAAAGAGAGAAAATACAAGTTGAAACAGAGAAATGTCCCTCAGGAGATATAGAATATTGATTCCAATTTTATTTTGCAAGGCAGCTAGAGTGTCTTAATGAGAAAAATATCCAAAATTCAAGCACAGTTTCTTTTCTAACTAATCTCACGAGAATGAACCCAAATTATGTCGATGAATGCCTCATTTAAATGAGAAGAGAAAGAGAGAATTGAAGAAGCAAGCAAGTATTTTTCTTGTTGCAGAGATTTTCATCATATTGACATGCTTTCATCACTTGCAGGCATGTTGTTTACAAGTTTCACAAATTAAACAAGTACAAGTTACATAATGATATATATAGTGAAGGAATAAATCATTACAAAATATGCAAGGCACTTAAGAACACACAGAAATTGCAATTGTAAATATTTGTCTCCCTCAAAATTGTGATTTTCAATGAAATAATCTTCGAGTGGTGGCTGAAATGACATCCGGAAGGAAATAAATTTACATTCAAGCCAGAAGCTGTAAAATTAATTTTTGATCTTCTTCTTTATGCCAAAAAGATGTGTGTGACTGCAAAAATTACTTTTCTCTCTTTACTGTTGTAATCTAACACTATGCTATGTGTGAAACTCGATAATTTTCTAGTGGAAAAATAATAACAATAATAATTTGTCTCTCATTTGCTTTTATGGCGTTGAAAATAAATTGCTAAACTTTTTCTCTCCTCAACATTGGTCTATAAAAAATTTTATTACATAATGCGGGATTCTCATGTTCTCAGGCCTCAAAAATTTAAATGTATGTGAATGAAAAACTTTTTATTTTTGAATTAAAAGTTTTAAATTTCATGCAATGTTTT
This sequence comes from Polypedilum pembai, assembly GCA_014622435.1. Classification (NCBI taxonomy): domain Eukaryota; kingdom Metazoa; phylum Arthropoda; class Insecta; order Diptera; family Chironomidae; genus Polypedilum; species Polypedilum pembai. The sequence continues at coordinate 16,731 of JACWBX010002319.1, read as the reverse complement.
TGAAGCGTGAAAATTTTCATTTTGTGAAAAAATTAGAATAAAATTGAAACTCTAAATTGTATATTCATGCTTCATAAATTGCAGCAGAAAAATTAATAAATCACATTTTTTTCATACCTACTCTTCACACTCTGGTGTGGGCGTAAAACGATAAATTTCACAAAAACTTTGATTTATGTATAAAATTTCCTCTCGAGAGGAGGAATAAAAAAGTTTACAATTTTTTGTGAATTAACAATGAAAAAATTAATCAATCGAAAGTTTTTTGTACCGCTGTTATTTGGCCACAATTTTTTCAGATTAATGTTCTGAAATTGATGAAAATTCCACAAAAAAAATTAAAAGCTTTTCATGTAACCGAACTTAAGTAATCAAAAATATGTTATACTTATGTTTTAAGCATGCTATGGTCCGCTATAGTAAGTAAATGAAAAGTTGTACAAAAGTTTAAAAAGATATTAGCAAAATGCACTCAAATTAAGTTTCATACTAATTTTACTTTGTTAGAAGTTGTTTGTTGATTTTGGAAAAGAATTTAAATCTGAAATTTTTGTTATGACTCTTTTTGTTTACATATTAAATTTTTTTCGTGCATTTTTAATTTTATTTGCAAGTTTTTAGATTTTTTCAACAGATTCGTCAAAAACCGCTAAGAATCGTTTTAATAGCTTAAAGGCGTTTTGTTTCTACCCCTTAAATTTTTCTTGTTGAAATTCGTTCTTTATCAATTAACTGATTAATTAGAGACTTTTTTCCTTGAAGTTTAATTACCCACTTAATATATCAAAAATTTCACACTTCACTTGTAAAAGCCTCAAAGTAATTTAAATTTTCATCTCAATGATATTCACTCACTCACTCTTCAAGTTGATAGATATAAATAATTGTCTCTCACAACAACCTCAATTAATTAGGAAAACTTCACTTGTACCTCGAAAACCATCATCATCATCATCATTATAGTTAACCGCAGCTCATAAATCAAATTTTCTCGTATAAGGAAAATTCAAGTGAACACAAACTACAGTGCTCTAATTCATTATTTCACGCCAATGCGAACTTAATTACTGATTGCGATTTCTCTCCATGGTCATGAATGATTGATGGAGGCAATTTTTCAATATGCACAAAAAGAGGAAAAAAAGAAGAGGCAGGGATGAAATTTTCCTTTGCTCATTTGATTTATAGATTTCATTGTAGTCATTTGATTAGAGACAATCAATAATGTGGCAAATCGGTAATTAATTATTCTCACTAGAAGTGAAATAAGCTATCTGAGTCTTTTTCATCTTAATCTTCTACTTTTCCATCAGCAACAAAGGATAATTTCTGCTTAGTGAGTGACATAATCCTTAATTAATCATCTTCAAAGTCCCAACTTCATTGTTTTAATCTCACAGCACTCGGCGTCACTTTCATTCGCAACTTTTTCCTTAAAATTGACTCTAACATTAGCAAAAAAATGTCACAAAATCTTTGAGTTTTAATCAATTTTATGTGAAAGGTGATGTGACACCATTTATCATGCAAAATAAGGGAACTGCTGTTCTTTTTATCTCATTTAAAATTTTATACTATTTTCATATCGATCTGAATCTTTTAACCTTTTTCGAACTTTTCACTGCTTACAGGTACACAAATAATCGTTCAAACTCTTACACTGAAAACGGAATTCTTCATATTGCACCAACACTCGTTGCTGATGAATATGGCGAAAATTTTTTGACAACTGGCACTGTAAATCTTCACGGTGGAGCACCTGCTGATCAATGCACAAATGCAGCTTACTTTGGCTGTGAAAGAGCAGGAAATAATGTCAATATTATCAATCCTATCAAGAGTGCAAGACTTCGAAGCATTCACTCATTTGCTTTCAAATATGGAATTTTAGAAGTTCGCGCAAAAATGCCTGCTGGTGATTGGTAAGAAAATTTATTAAAATATTCAAGGGAATAGACATGGTGATTAAAATTTGGCTTCTCTTTTTTACAGGTTATGGCCTGCGATTTGGTAAGACTTTTTACATTTTTACATTTGGCGTATTTTGTATCATTTCGGTTCTTTTTTTACAAAAATAATACATTTTCTGACATTTCGTTCAATTGTTTCACCTTAAATATTTTTATGAACATTCTTTTACTTTTGTTCATTGATTAAATATTCTATAAAATTTTTCAACTTCAGGTTGATGCCAAAAAGAAACGCTTATGGTTCATGGCCATCAAGTGGTGAAATTGATTTAGTTGAAAGTCGTGGCAATCGCAATCTCTACAATGAAGAGAATGTAAATGTTGGCGTAGGTGAAGTTGGCAGCACACTTCATTTTGGTCCAGCATGGAATTTAAATGGTTATCCATTCGCAAATTTTCCAAAGCACTCAACAGTTGGTTTCAATGAAAATTTTCACGTATATCGACTCGGATGGACGTCAAATGTTATTGAATTTTCTATTGATAATGAAATCATTGGCTCAATTAATGTCACTGAAACAGGAGGCTTTTGGACCCTTGGGCGATTTGATGAGCGTGAACCAGGCAGAGAAAATCCATGGAAACGAAATTCACCAATGGCACCATTTGATCAACAATTTTATGTTATTATGAATTTGGCTGTTGGTGGAGTTAACGGATACTTTCCAGACAATCTTAGAAATGAAGGTGGCCAGAAACCATGGACAAACATTTCTCCACAAGCAGCAACTGATTTTTGGAATGGTAGAGCTGATTGGCTGCCTACATGGAATTTAGGAATTGATGATAGTTCACACTTACAAGTTGATTATATCAGAATTTTTGCTGTATAGAATGGAAAAAGATTAAATTTTTTATCTCTAATCTTTCAATTTTAATCTAATCTTAAAAATCTTTTGACTTTTTTAATCACAAATTCAGTTTCAGTTAAAATGTTGATCACGAAACATCTTTTGCTCGCAATTTCATTAACAATCTTCATCCGCTCATCATTAGCACAAATTTCAGTGACTACAGCGAGTGGCACGCGAGCACCGCCAGGCCCTTATCGTCGCGGACAATTAATTTTCGAAGACAACTTTGATTTCCTTGATCATGAAAAATGGGAGCACGAAACAACAATGGCAGGTGGTGGAAATAATGAGTTTCAATTGTAAGAACATGTCACGAATGTTCAATTAAAAATTTAAATTACATTTTTTCAAAGCTACACAAACAATCGCTCAAATTCATATTGTGAAGATGGAAAATTACATATTGCACCAACATTATTTGGCCTATCTGTTGGTGAAGATTTTTTAAGAAGCGGAACTTTAGATATACATGGAGGTCAACCTGCTGATTATTGCACAAATCATGCTAACAATGGTTGTGTAAGAACTGGCACACAAGAATCAATTTTGCCACCTATCAAAAGTGCTAGAATGAGAAGTGTACAATCTTTTAATTTCAAATATGGAATTTTAGAAATTCGAGCTAAAAATCCAACTGGTGATTGGTGAGAAAAATTTAATTACATGAAATATAAATTTTATTTTTAAATTCTTTTTAAGGTTATGGCCAGCTCTTTGGTAAGTTATTTATTTCTATAAAAAATTATCAAACAAATTTAGATATTTTGTGATTTTTTATTAGAAAACGAAATGTTTTATATTTAAGTTGCATTTTGCATCTAAATTTTAGTCAAATCAAGTGGAAATAATTCTTGAAAATGAAAACCGAATAAACATTGAAAATTAGAAAATTTCTATGAAACTATCAATAAATTTATATTATTTTGATAGTGTTGTTTTCTCTTGAAACAAACAAAAACAATGATCAAATTTTGCTTAATTCACAATTTCTGATTTTGCTTTTTTATGACAAAATTCGTTTTCTTTTAAAATAAACTATTTATTTTCAATGAAAGGTTAATGCCAAAGAAATCAGCATACGGAACATGGCCTTCAAGTGGCGAAGTATAAACATAATAAATTCAAAAATATTTCAATAACTTTTTTTCAATTTCAAAGATTGATCTAATGGAAGCAAGAGGGAATTTAAAAATAGTTGAGCCTGATGGGAAAGATATGGGAGTTCAAAGAGTTGAATCGACTTTGCATTTTGGACCAGCATGGTATTTAAATGGCTTTCATCTGACAAATTTTGAAATTCATCGTGATGAAGGATTCAATGATGATTTTCACGTTTATCGACTTGGTTGGACTGAAACGACCATGGAATTTTCAGTGGATGACAAAATAATTGGTTTTGTCAATGCAACTGAAACTGGTGGATTTTGGAAACGTGGATTATTTGATGATAAAGAGCCTGGCAGAGATAATCCATGGAAGCATGGCACAACCATGGCTCCTTTTGATCAAGAATTCTTCATCATTATGAATGTTGCTGTTGGCAGTACTGTTTACTTTGGCGATGATTTGATTAATGTTCCTGAAAAGCCATGGCGAAATTATGATGAATTTCCAATGACAAAGTTTTGGGAAGCACGTGATTATTGGTTACCTACTTGGAATATTAAAACTGATTCATCACACTTACAAGTCGATTATGTTAGAGTTTATGCTCTCTAACTGTATTTATTGCGTGTCTTTAGAATACTTTTGTTAATGATCCGTTAGTAAATTTTTTCCATTCAATAAAAATTCTTGTGTAGACAAAAAAAAATCTTTTTAATTCATTCACAATAACAAGGCAAAGTCAAAGATTACAAAATAGCCGTAATTAACGGTTAATTGTTCGTGCGAGTGTCATAGCACGTCATGATTCATGACAATGAAAAAAGAGAAGAAGAGACAATAAAAAAGTTAATGTCGATGATGATGATGGCAATAATGCGACATAGACACATTTCATGTATAATTTTCATTGAACTTGAAAGGAATTTGTTAATCTACTTAGAGGTCATTCCAGATAGGAAATTCCAAACGCAAAAGAATTGTAAAGAAAGATTATGATGATAATAATAGAGCTATTGCTGTATTCTGTCTACTGAGAATATATTCTTTTATCTTCTTAACTTTTCTCATTGTATCTTCTTTTATGAGGCGTTTAAGGCTGTTGTTCTTCATTCTTTTCATTCATACTTTCAAAGCGTGAATATTTGTGTCTTGTAAGTAGAAGTATTCATGAAAAATTGAAAAGAATTTATGTATGCATATTTTTCATGATTTATGTTTGTGAAAAATAACAAAATTAAATTTTTTCACTAATGCTTGTCTTAAAAAAATTAAAATAAATAATACAAAGAAACATACAGTCTAAATAAAAAACTTTCTTTCTAAATATCAAGTGATTAACAATTAGTTATTTAATTTTAAGTCAAATGAAATTAAAATTTGTAAGAAAATTAAAAATTATTCTCTTGCGAATTTGATTGAGTTTGATTTGTGAGCTCAAAATTACAATTAAAGGCTAAAATTGAACTTCAAAAATAAAAGTTTACAATTTTTTTTACAAAAATCAAACTGAAATCAAGTCAACCTGATTATTTCTTTAAAGCAAAAACTACTCATGTAGAATTTGTTAACTGACATTAAGCTTTGACTAAATGTTGTGTTTTGGTCAAATAGTAATGCATTTTTAATATTTAAGTTTTAAGTTTTCTCGCATAAAGCTATTTAAGTCGATTTTACTTGTATTTGAATTCATTTTAATCGAGTTTAATTTAGATGAGAAATTTAAGTTTCCACTCCTTGCTAAATATTTTTTTAGTGTACACCTTTCACTTATCATACATCATTACATCACATTAGTCATTATCATCACAGATTTTTTTAAATTAAAATCAATTGTTTGGAATCCAAAATCCGCTGTATAGTTGTCGTTGCTGAAGTATAATTTGCATTGAAGTTTTTAACTCATTTCTATTCTGGCACAATTTCTAAAAGAGAAATAAAATTCAAAATTTATTAGAAAGTTCTAATAATTATGAAATTGCAGAGGATCATATCATCATATTTTGGAAAATATCAAAAAAATTTCAGGAGTTAATTAAGTTTGGAACAATCAGCTGTAACTTTACTATATCAAAGGTCATGCTGAAGACTACAAAATTTTTATGATTCGCTCATGTAATATATTCATGTATTAAGATCTCATTCAATGCTTAATTTGCACATAATTTGAAAAAGAGTAATTTAAGCCTTATTTTTCTATTAATTTCTTTTTTTAGTAAATTTACAGAATGATTTAAATTATTTAATTTTTTTTATTATAGATAAAAGTGAAAACAAATGTTTGAAAAGTTTACAAGTGTGCATATGAATAACAAAAATTGACGTCATATGGTGTTAATTTTATTCTTTCTCGATTAATTTTTAAGAATTTCTTTCTTTTAATCTTCTTTTCTCTTCACTGAACTGTTGTGTTGCGTACTTTATTTGAAATACTTTTAGAATAAAATAAATTTTTTGCTATTTGAAATTGCTAAAAGACATTTTTTATAATTTAAACTTCATAATTTTAGAATGAAGTCATTAACTTTGTATGAAATTTTTTATTGTTTTAATAATCTTATAATAAAGTTCACACCCTTTTATTTTTCAGATAGCTTTTAATTAATTATAAAAATTATTTCAAATAAACTGAAATCATACCTTTCTGTTGTGAAATACACCACAAACTTAATTTGAAATAATTCTTCAAATTTTTTATTTTAGAAATTTATCTGATCTAACAAGTGTCTCTTACAAGAATGAACATGATCTAAAACTATGTGTCGGCATATAAGTCATCAAAATAAAATGTGAGTAAATATGTATGATTGTGCATAGTTACATTGTGCGATCCATTATGATTTTGTGATAGTTCAGCTGTAACAGTGCATGTAATTAACACTATCATACTTTTGTTTTAGTGTAAAAATTCTTTATTTACATTTTTGTTTTAATGTTTCAATAATTAAAAAGTAACAAAAAACTTTAAGAAGATAAAATTTGCTTAAAATTTTCCTCTAATTCAGCCAATATTTGATTCTTTTTAATTTTAAAATCTATTAATTTTTTTAATTTTTCAGGTTGGTCGATCAAATTGTCATCCACTGTTTCAGTGTCAAAGAAGTTTTTGATTTCTTCAAATGCTTTTTGTCGCAATTCTTGTCTGCTTAGTGTAAGTATCTCAAGAGCATTTTCAGAATTTACATGATTAATCAATTTCAATGCTGCAAATTTTTTTAGATTTTCGATCTTGAAACGTTCACTGACTTTGAGAAGTTCAATAAAATCAATTTCATCGGTTTGTGGCAAATTCGCTGTGTAAATGTAATCCAAGACAACACGAAAAACTTTTGCTGAGATGTCAACCAGGTTCAAACGCTCTGCACGAATATTTTTATTGAAAATTACAGCAAATGTTGGACTTCGAGCGGCTAAAACAAATTTGTGTGCTTTGAATTCTTCAAATTCAGTTTGGATTGTAAAATCTTTTAATTTATCATTTTCCATCACTGCATTAAAGTCTTGAATAAGTCCCATTTTTAATTTTAGAGCTTCATTTTCAACATCATGTTCTCCTAATTTTTTTCTTAATTCTTCAATTGTTTTACTTTGTTCGTCGATTTCATTTTTCAAACTTACAATTTCTGGCTCATAAAAGTCCTTCAAATTCATGAGAATATTTTTCCATGAAATATTTTTGTTTGTTTTCAACTCTTTTTTAATCTCATCCAATGTAGTATTGCGTGTCATGTATAGATGAGTTTCATCTTTTTTTTTGATTGAACTATCGACATACGCTGGCGAAGTTGGTCTCCAGATCAATGTAGCCAAGACAAAGCTAATGCGTATCAACCAGCCAACAAGTTCAACCCGCAGTTCATCACAACCTCTCTCACTAGGCAGCGAGCTGATTGAGGAAGTAGACAAATTTGTTTACCTCGGAAGCAATATAACCATCGATGGTGGAGCAGAAGCAGACGTCCTTAATCGAATAAGGTTGGCCAAAATAGCCTTTGCATCATTGAAGCATGTCTGGAGTTCGAGTAG
>JACWBX010002317.1:8563-43268 GCA_014622435.1 Polypedilum pembai | reverse complement strand
TTTCAACTAAATTTTAGTCGATTAGTGTTTTACTTTTAATCGACTAAAAATTAGTTGCATTTTAGTTAGTCGAAAAACGGTTTCGGTCTCTGCATAATAGAAATTGTTATTGGGATTATTTTTCAATTAATTTCATTATCATCTTTTTCTTATTAAACAGCTTTTATAGGGGGAAAATAGCTCTAACGAAAGATGCAAAAAAAAACAAAAGAAATCGAAGAGAAGCAAAAACTAAATGATGCAAAACAGATTTTTTTGAATTTTAAATTTTTCTTTTATCTCATAAGTAAAATGTCTCATTCTACTATAAATTTTAATGATAAACAATGCTGAAGCGTTTCTAATGTAAAAGCTTAGAATTTGACATAAAAATTTTTGCATCAAAAATTTTGTTTGTAAACAATGTCAAATAATATTAAAAACAAAGGAAAAATTCTTTCGCCAAAGCTGTTTTTTTCCCCTGAGCTTTTAATGATTCGCAACATTTTTTCACGCTACACACAACACTACAAATTTGTTTTGTTTACAAATTTATGTTTAATTTTGAAAAATTATTTCTTATCTTTAAAAAAAAGTAAAATATAGGTAAAAAGATTTTCTTAATAGTAATAAAAGATTATATATTTTGACGCCAGCAAGTCTGAGATATCGGTCTTGGTTAAAAGGACGAGAAAAAGATTTGTAAGTTGAAACAAATGACACTCGGAAAAACCATTAGATATGGAGAGTTTTCGTTTTCATCTCATTTGTGCCTCGTCACCTCGAAATCCAATTAATTCCTTCAAACCCATAGCAAACAAACAAACAGATGCTTCAGTAATAGAGGATGGCCTCACTCTATCTCTATTAATTATCAAATTAGGGTCTTTGAGATTAAAATTCTCGAGTTGACCAATTTTGAAGTCAGCTTTCTATCTCGTTTACCTGCTTTTCGACCTTTTGAGCAGCAGCAAATTTATGTTTATTGTGTTTGTGGATATTGCTCTCTTCTACTCTTGCCATTCATTGCTAGCATCGAAGGATCACATAAAAAAAGGAATGTTTGCAATACAATAACATTCTCAAATCTCGAATGTGTGTTTTTGTTGTTGGCGGATCATGCTTTAGATCTCCTTCTTTACCAATTCTCTTTTATGTCATGGATAATATAAAATATCTCTCTTTCTCTCTCTTTCGTTTAAAGAAAAGAGAAGAATGATTCATTTTTCAACAATTGGATCAAATTAGAAGGTATAATAGTAAACAGAAAAAGAGTCAAGATAAATCCCATTCATAGATATTCGCTCGGTGGGACAAAGACACAAAATTCTCGATCCTATGGGTCATTCATAAATCTATGAATGAAAATTGCAAGCTTAAAAAAATTTCTTCACGCCAAAAAAATAGCATTTGATGGATGATTTGAGCAGTACTCCTACATTGTTCTCATTCTATCTTATAAAAGTCATCAAGGGACTCTTTATTTAATTGCAAAAAATTTATCTTTCTTCTTCTTCTCTTTCTCTCTCGTATGTATCATACAATACTAAAGTTTTTCTTCTCTAGTAACATTTAACAGAGAATGAGCAGATTCTTGAGTGCACTCGAGTCATACAATGAGGACAAGACAATCGTTGTATAACAAGGCAGGCGAATATGACAAAGTAAATGTAAAGGACTTTTTCATCTCTTCTCTTGTTCATGTAGTTTCAGTATTTTTTTTTTCTGCAGCATCAGCACAAATTTAACAAACCATCAAATGAATGTCTAATCGATTAATCACGCCGATAGTTCATCTTCTTCTTGTTTTGCTCTTCCTTCATCCTTCGTCTATATTTCTTTTCTTTTTTTCTTGAATGATTGGAGGCTATCAAAATCGATGATTATGGGAAAGAGGAAAATTTGAAGTGATTTAGCGAAAAAAGAGAGAATTGAAATGGAAGATACCGACAATGAAAACATGATATAAAATCAAAATGAGTTGTTTGTTGTCTGTGTTTGATGAAGTAATCATCATGTTTACAGATATTTTTATAATCCTTTTATATCAAGAATGGGATTTTGTTGAATTAACAGATTGTCGTATTGATGATGATGAAAAGGCATCTCTTATTTAGTGAGTGGGAAAAAATTGATATTTATATTAAAGAAACTCTTTTTAAAATATGACAGAAGTCTCATGTGTAGTTTTTAGTTAGTGTTTGCTAAACTTCTTCATCTTAAGGATAAACTTTTGTAAGTTAGCATAAAATAATTGAGTTCATCAATTAAAAAGTTTTACTCACTGCAGAATCCTTTGTTGACCTCAACTCTATAAATTAAATATTAAATTAAAGAATAAAATTGAAAATTCTTACATTTAAAATATTATTTGTTTAATCAATAATTTGATAAGTTTCCACAATATAGACAAAAAGAATTTTAATTTATTGCCTTCTGCAATAAATTTTATAGGTCTTTGTAATACAAACATATCCCTTTCACATATATTAATTCAAATCCTTTTTTAAAATAGAGAGATATGTTTGCACACATAAATAGAGATATTGATCTCATCCTTTTTTTGGCAAACAATATTTATTTTTTAAAAAAGAGATAGAAAAGAACTTTATTAATCAATTAAATCAACATTAAGCAGTGAATTGGAATTTTATCGAATCATAAATTTTCTCATCTTGATTAAATTTCTCAATATAGTTGTCGGCAATTGAGTAAAAGAAATTACCGCATCTTCATCCTTGATCTTGAAACAGTTTTTCACATACATCATTGTGAATGATAAAATGATGGATAAAGTTCATTTGTAACGACACATTCATTGAGCTTCAAGCTACATATAAGCATTACAAATATACAGTGTGTGCACATCACGCAATAGAGCGTGAAAGAAATGAAAATATACAACAATGCTGTCATAACCAACGTCAATTCGCGATAACTCAACAATGTTTCATTACTATTTGAGTCTGTGTTTGTGTATGTGTATGAATGTCCTATATCGATTTATCATCAACAGTTACATTTATTTATCGCATCATTGCATACTCCAAAGCCTGCCAATAAGTGATTAATTAAAGGAGCAAGTGACATTGTGAAAAAAATGTTTATATTTCATAAAAAATATTGCGAATGCTTGTTTTCATTTAATGATAGAAAAAGAGCAAGACAAACTATGAATAGCAAAATGGATATTATATTATAGCTTTCGTGCAAATTGATGAGTCGACATGAGAGCTTGAAATTAATTCATTTTAATTCTCCCTCCTTTTGTTGACAGTGTGAGTTGATGGTTATTATTGAGCCATAATTGATGAAATAACAAATATTATGTCCAACGACAATTTCTTCTCGTATCAGTCGCTTTTGTGCTCTCAATCTATACAAGTCGACACAAGAAATAGAAGAGAGCATGGATCTGTTGAGAAATGAGAGTTTTAGTGATAGTTTTTTGGATTTTTATAATAATGAAACTAACTCAACTACGATTGTCAACGAGGATAACTGTTACAAACCACTGGTCTTTATAGAGATGGTTTCACTCTTCTATTTCGTCGGCATTGTTGGCAGTTTTTTGGCAATTTTGCATTTATATCGAAAAAGAAACTTCAAGAATACAAAGCAAGCACTGATGCTGAGGTAAGTGGAAAATTTTTCACTTTCGACTTTTGCTTACAATCTCTTTTACTCTCTCGTTTATCCATTCTCCAAGGTTCTTGATGACACTGGAATTTATAGGACTAGCAGGCATGGTCACACAAATGTTCATTCAATTTCTCGCACCACACTTGGTTGCTGAACACATTTGGATATTTTGTTTCTTGCGAATCCTCTGTCGCTTTTTTGGTCTATGCTCGGGATATATAGCATTCCTGATGGCTATCGAGAGATATTTTGCTCTAACAAAGCCATTTTTATACTGCAAACATTTCACCAATGGTCTCATGAAGCGATTAATTTTAATCTTATGCACATTAGCTGGTGTCCTATCATTTGCTCCAGTTCTGGGTTTTGGTGTGTTCATTGATAATAAAGCGAAAAAATGTGAACGCTATCGTGATGCTACCAAAACAGCTGATGTTGCTTACGCATTTTTATTTTTTGCTGCTGGCTCAATACTCTGTATAATGATGATAATTTGTAATGTGTCAGTGACGAGAAAAGTATATCGGTCATATCGCAATATGAAACAATTAACGCTAAGTTCTTTGGAAAATTTTAATCGAATTCAATCAATTAAACTTCCTCACCAAATAAGTGAAGTAAGCACAACAAGCAGTATCACTTCTAAATCAATATCAATAATAACACGAGATGAAATTGATTTTATCAACATGGTAAATATGCTGACGGCTAGTTTTGTTCTATGCTGGGGAGCTAGTATGGTGAGAAAATAATTTAATATCTAAGCTCTTGAGAATAATTGTGTCACATTCAGTTAAAAATAGTTTTGCTTTTATAACTCGAAATTTTCAAACCGAATCTCAGTTGAAATAAATGCAATATCGAATAATGACGCTCTTGAATTCAACCGCATTCAATTTCCATTCTCAAATAATATTTGACATAAATGCACTCTTATTTCACGGTTTCCATTTCTCTCACTCTCATCATATAATTTTTTATTTCCCATTTTATAGTATGAGTATGTGTGTGACATTTAAATCATAAAAAACATATTTTTATGAACTTCTTTACTAGCAAATATAACTTAGCATAGTTTTATAAAAAATTGAATTCTAACAACACTTTGTCAATTTCATTTAAATTAAATACTTGTCAGTAGTTAAAAAAATGCGTCTTTTTTATCACTAGTCAAAAATTTCAACACAAAATGGCAATAATGATGTCATACAAGAAGAGGAGGGTTGTAACAAAAAAGCCACTCTATCAATTTCAAAAAGCTACTGAATTTTTATTTCATTTGAGTCCCATTCATTCCCTTTTTTTTCATGCTCATGAGTTGTCGACGAATAAAACTATCATTGTTATTGTAATTTTTATTTATTTGGTTCCGCATCTACATGGATGACTGAATAAATGCTGTTGTCTTGGTTTGTTACAACCCCTTTTTCTCAACATCATCATAAATGGAAGCTACTGAATGGGATATTAACGGGCTTATTATTTATTTCATAGACACTAATTGATTGCCATATTTATAAATTTTTTCACCAGATTACAATTCCGATAGCACAATTTGTTAAAAATCCGTCAAAGGCCGTTCGAATCATTTTTAGATGTGCCGACGTTCTGCTACTGCTTCATTTCACATTCGATCCTTATATTTATGTATTGTGTCGAACAGATTACTGGATGAGAATAAAAAATTTTGTGAAGCAAATATGCTGTCTAAGAGAGAATGAGTTTGCAGAATTTCCTAAAATGGACCAAGAACGATATGGAAATTGTAATGAAATCGGCACAATAATAAATTGAAAGCTACTTCCGGCTCTCAGTGTAAAAGCAAAAAAAAAAAATTTTCCTAAATTGATGTTAATTTTAAGGTAAATTAATGTTAATACTCTATCTCTTTCCGTCAATTCCATTCAAATGTAAGCCAATATAACAATAGATTGAAAATATAAAAATTTATCCTTAAGAAGCATTTTCAAAAACTCATTTCATTCTTATGCATTGTAAATTTTTTTCTCTTCTCTTTCTACCTAAATCCATTAGTATATAGTCTTTATATTATATTCATATTCTATCTCTCTGTGTATATTTGCTGCTGTTGAAAGAAAGAGAAGGAAATTAAAATTTCAAATTTTCCACTTCATTAAACCTTCAACCCAATATTTCACACTTACTTTATTCTAACGCACATTGCACTCGCAAAAGATGTTTCTTTTCATCGACCTCACTTCACGATGAAGTTTAACAATATCTTTGTAAAAGAAAAAAGTAACAAGACCATTGTATAACATTTTTTTATATTAATGTACCAATAATTTTACAATAAATAAAAAATTTTCTCCTCTCTTTTAAGAAGAACTTATCAATAAAACACACGTGAATTGATGCTGAAGTGTGCATCATCCAGGTGGTTGCTGTTCATTTCTTTCTATCAATGGTCAATTGAAAATTTTATTGTGTAATTGAAGAATTCTGGGCGTTTCTACTTAAGAAGCTTAAAAAATTTTTTTTTATTTGAGTCTTTTGTACTTATATCTTAAAGAAACTAAAGAAGAATAAAATTGTCACACAATGAAGAATAATTTTTTGTATTGAAAATTTCAAGGTTTATTTCGTAGAATTCTTTATATAAGTCCTTGAAAAATTATAAGAAAATTTTAATAAATTTATAAAATAATTGCTACACATGTGCGTTGATATTTAGCTGTAAAAAAGATGAATATTTTATCTTGAAAAAGAAGACAAATTTGTCAAAAGTCCAGAAAACAGTTTCACTTTATTATATTTAATGAAATACTTTAAATCTGAATCTTGGTAAATTAAAAGTCTTCTTAAATTCTTGATAATGAGGATGGAAAAGAACAAGTTGAAAAAGAATGATGCAAAGAAAGATGCAAAAAAAAGATGCGAATATTTAAATAATTACGTTATAAATTTATAATTCAACACACATGCTTATCATCAAATCAATTAATATCTGGAAAAAGCCACACGCAGTTCCCATCATATACAATTAAATTAAGCATTCGAATGAATATGAAGAAAATTATCATCATTTGTAACATCTCTCATTTATGAACGCATTTGGCTTTCATCCAAAAGCAAACACACATCAGCAGGCAACAACTGTATACTCACTCAGTGAATATAATAGAAATAAAATATAATTGTTTGTTATTTATTATTCTTTAGTAATAGAAAAAAAATGTTTTATCATTTTCATTTGACTGTTGATGTTTAATGTTGAAAAATTTTCTATTAGCAAAAAGAGAGATACAAGTCGAGTTTGCTTGCCACATTCTTATAACATCTCCGCCTCTCGATGATACTTTTATGCTTCTATATGTTTCAAGTTCATTCATACATTCTTCTTTTCACATCCTTGCATTGTGTACGTATTACTGAACTATGAACTATCATTTAACAATAAATTATTATATGAAAGGAATTTTACAAGCTTTTTGTAATGTTGCTGTGCATTGTATTTTGCTTGAACAACAATTTTCCTTCTCCCTAGTTTTCTATTGAGCAACTACATGCATGCATACATTGGCAATGGTTCTTTTATGGACGAAAGCGAAAATTGATGGTACTTTGTTAATAGTTTATAATTTGTCTATTATGTATCACAAAGTGATTTTCAATAGAATTCACGTATCTCTCTCTGTCTCTCTGCACGATGTTTTATAGTCCTTTTTTTGTTGTTCTGAGCATCACATGGTGTGCTTGATGTCGTTGAAAGGCTATATACTCCTTTATATAAAACTGCCTGCCTGTCGTCGATTTGTCTAATGATGATTTTCTCATTGTATTTAGTATGAGTGTTCGTGTGCTTGTGGTCGCGCGAGTGAGTAAATCAACACAATGTGAATGAAAAGGTAATAAAATAAAAATATGGCTTTTCTGTTTGTTTTATGATATAAAACAGCTTTTCATTCAGTTATTCTCCTCTGTATTGTTAAAAAGAAGCTGTTTAACTTTTATTTTAAAACTTTCTGACGAAAAAAAAATCTTTCGTTCTTTTTGGAATTTATGTTAACATGTGGGTATATGTGAGGGTGAATAAAAAGCAGAAATTAAAGGCAAATTATGCAAGTCACAATCTCATTTTTTGCTTTAACTTGAAAAGTTTATTTGTTCATATAGGCTTCTTCTTTTGGCGGCTTAGGCTGACGAGCAGAAATTAAGAACAAAAAAAAATGAGCTCTTTCTCATGTATATAAATCGATAAAATTATTTTGAGCAACTGTACAGTAACAACAAACACTAATTTAACGCTCTTTTGACGGCGAATTAAAATTAAATTAATTCTGTTGATTAATTATCCTCAATTTTATAGAATATCGACTTTTTCCCTCCGTTCTGCTTTCACTTCCTTCCACAATGTTTATTCAGCTCTGTACATTTGTTATCGAAGAAGAAAATGTTTTGCCGCTTGCTTGCTGACTTTTTTATATTTTTATATTAGGAAAAGAAAATATTTCTGCATATCCTTGAATTTCTTTTTTTGCTAACAATTTCATTTCTCTGTATTTGCTTGTCTGACAACAACATGTGCGCATATTTATGAAGTCTATGGAGTTTATTTTCTGTACATTTTTAGTTTGATGTCAAATGATATTATTTCTTTATTAGATTGAATCACGAAAAGTATATACATGCATCATGTTCATCATTTTTTCTCGCTTGAAAAGTTTAAAAGTTAAGTTTGAAAGAATTAAAAGATTTTAAAGATAATCTTGTGAATATTTCTAAAGGCGTTGAAAATATTCATTGATCCGTTTTAGCTCCTGCTTATTTCTTATCCGTATAACAATTAGGTCAAAAAGAAAAAAAATCTGTGAAAAGAAATTTTCTATTATTAAAGAACTGTCACCACAACAATCCTTTTAATGCACAGAAAAAAATTCATTCTTTAACGATCAATTTCTCTATTCTTCATTTTTTGAAAGTCATATCCTGTATTATCCTGCAAAAAAATGTGATTTCATTCTTAATCTCTTCTCTATCGAACCACAATGAATGAAACCACAGAAAAAGCAATAGCAATAGCAATTTTACCTCCTCTCATCATTCTAACATTGTTGTGTATCATCAAATTAATTTTTTGCTTGCTTGCTCTTTCGCTCTTTCTCGATTACGCTTATCAATGAGATTGACAAGTGAATATGTGTTTGCGGTGTCATCGGCAGAAATTTGTTTGCATAAGAGATTATTTGGAGAATGTTGCCACATACACGAATTATGCAAAATAGTGACTTTATGATTTCGATTAATTTGCGATAAAATCATCTTGCCAATCACAAGTGCTTCAAGGATTTTTCCCACACTTTATAGAAAGAGAAACATGCTGATATCATTGAATTGTTCTAGTTTATTTGTTCAACTCATGTTATGTTCTGTGGCATACATACTCTATGCTAAAAAAAATTTCTTTCTCACTATATGCTGCATATTCTATTCATTGTGAGAATTAATGGTAGTTTTACAATTTTCTTATGGAAAAGAGAGCATCTCACGGCATGACACTTTTGAATATTACTTTAAAGCACTTGATGTCAATGTAATTTATGTAAAAATGTGAGGTAGAAAAAAAATTACATAAAAAGTCGTTAATAACAAAAGCAAACCCTTGATAATTGTAAAAATATTGCAATTGAAAGAAGTAGATCTATTAATCACACAGCATGTCTTCGTTTACCTAAAAAGAACATTTTTTTATTGCACAAAATTGCATTCCAAAAAAGATTTTTCTTTTTTTCAATGACTTTTTCTTTCCTCTTTAAAATCTTCTTCTTCTTCTTTTTTATTCTATTGTGAACACCTCACTTGACAATTTCTTATGCTCACTTCTCGAAGACCCAGACAAAAAGGCGACTCGAAGGCTTCTACTTTTGAAATTTGCTTTTGCAACTGCAAATATGCCGACGGAATAATTTTTATAAAGAATTTTATGCCAATTCGAAGAATTTTGATTTCATTCATAAAAAGAAAATTTTTTTGGTACAATAATGCCTACATATAAAATTTGTTAGAATTTTTTACTGCTTTTTATGTAATCTAATAGCGTGTCATATTATGAAATTTCATTTAGGTTATTATCTTTTGATTATATAGTGTGCAAACACACGTCAAAATCAGTACATGCTCAAACATTAATTTGTTGTTAGTGACTACTCTTCGCAAATAACATTCATGTTATTCATAAAAATAGTTTGCTACCGCTGCATCAGTCCTTTCCGCCTTGTCAATTTCAATTTCATTTGATATAACATACGTTGTTGTCCAATTATTTGTTTGTAAACTTGTAATTTATTTAAACACTGCATAAAACATTTTCTTTGTATCAAAATAAACTGATTTAAGCTGAAGCATCAATTTCACAGACATTCAAAGTATGTGATAGGATTCGTTACAGTTCCCTATTTTGGTTCATTTAATTACTAGTTACATACAAATAAAACTTTAATTTAAGCATAACGCTTTTCAGCTTTGATTAGCGTTAATAGGATTAATCGAAAATGTTTTTTTTTCTATTTCTTCTATCTACCTTGTGTACACATTATAAATATTAGGTAGCAATATTTAAAATATTGCATGTATAAGGGACTGCAGCATATACAAATACAAAACACGGGAAGTTTCATGTTGACATAATATTAAGGACATTTCAAAAGCGATTGACGTAATGAAGTACTTTGATAATGAAAGAATGAGAAAGAGAGAAAGAAAGAAAAATTTTTTAATGAAGTCAAGGGAACTCTAAGAGGCATATCGATGTCACAAACATTTAATTACATTTGGACGTCAAACTTGAAATTATATAACACAATATAATTGTAAATTAAAACTTTTTTTTATTGTTACTGAATAAGTTTATAATAAAAAATTACATTCGCTGCTTTCATTATTTCTCATAGTCAACAGAAATTAATTAGTCTGATGTTGGTGATGGACTACGAGATTTTGATCCGCTAGCTGAACGTGAGCGACTGCGACTTCCGCTTTTACTGCGTTTTGATGCATTAGAACCGCTACGACTACGACTATTTCTAGATGCATTCGAGCCACTACGACTACGTTTTGAAACATTTGAACCACTGCGGCTTCTACTTCTGCTTTTACTATTGTTGCTTCGAGATCCTGAACGTGAACGTGAACGTGAACGCGCTGATCGTAAAAGATAAAAATTATATTTTTGACTTTATTTTAGAAAATTTCATATTTTTTTACCTGATCCACTACGACTTCTGCTTCCTGATTTTGAACGACTTCGTGATTTAGATCTGCTTCTGCTACTTCGATCTCCTGATTTTGATCTAGATCGACTAACTGATCTGCTTCGGCTTCCACTTCGACTTCTAGATTTCGAACGACTGGCTGATCCTAAGATAACGGAGTGAGCAAAAATTTTATAAAAAATTTTAAAATGACTTACTTGAACCACTACGTGAACGTGAACCACTTGGTGATCTGCTTCTGCTTCCACTACCACTACGTGATCTGTAATGAAGAAAAATAAAAAATAAAAAATTTTAATTGACATTGCTTTTTTCATTATTTACCTCGAGCCAGATGCTGAACGTGATCTTGATCGTGAACTTCTCGATTCTGATCTTGGTCTTTTTGCAATGCGTTTATTTCCTTTAGCATTGCCACCATCACTATCTTCAGATTCACTTGTCGATATTGTTGCTTTTGAAATGATTCTCGATTTTCCTTTTTGAACTTCTTCCTTACGAATACGAGTAACAGTTGGTTTTGCTTTTCCTCTTTTTCTACTCGGCCCTTCGCTATCCGATCCAGCATTTTCGTCCTTCTTTCTTTTCTCTCGTCGACGACGACCATGTGATTTTTTACCATGTTCTTTACGTCTCTTTTTCGACGATCTCTCACCACGCTCTTCTCCTTCGGGACGTGGTCCATCACTTTCATCACCTGTATCAATAATTGAATCACGACGTCCACGACCGCGTTTCTTTGAAGCTTCAGCTGGCATCTCAATGATAAGAGCATTCTTTGTCTTTTCTTTATACTCTTGACGTTTGAGTAACATTTCTTCTTTGGCACGTCTACTCTCCTCTTCACGAATTCTGCGCTCTTCTTCTTGCTTCAATTTAAATGCAGTTCGTTCTTCTTCTTGTTTCTGACGCAATTTCTTTTCTTCTTCATCGATATGGCGTGCACGAGCCACATGATATTGAGCTTGTGATAATAGATCCTGACACTGGCTTGCTTCTGTGCCAGCAACGCTAATATTAAATCTCGTTTTGTCACCATGAACATTCAAATATGTGAAATATTTATGTGCCAATCCGAGCTCACTAACAGCTTGAAGTACCTCACTAAGCACAGACTTTTCATTCTTTAATATTTGCATAGCCAATCGCTGTAGAACCAGAGCAATATTAAAAAGCAGCACAGTGTCTTGTGGTGCTACGCGACGAGCTTTTAATAAAACTGTTTTTGCTTCATTTAACTTTCCTGCTCGAAAATATGCTCTTGCTAAATATTGCATGATCTCAACATTGTGATACTTGTAGAATTTCTTCAAGCAATTTTCATACATCTGAATAGCACTAATGTATTGCTTTTGCTCGACATAAATGTGTGCAATATTAAGCCAAACATCAGAAAAATCAGCTGTCGCTTCACGTACTTGAGCAAAAATATCACGTGCTTCGATGAAGAACCCTTTATGTGCTAAAACTGCACCGATCCCGTTAGCAGCCCAAATATTTTTGCCATCCAATCGAAGAACATCACAGAATGTTTTCTGTGCATTATTCAAACATGCTTTGTCCTTATTTTTGTCACGAATTGGTTGATGGACACATTGCAAAAAGTAATTGCCACGTGCGATAAGTGCATATGAATCTTGACGTTGCTTTGTAATTGCTTCAAAATTTTTCTCGGCCAATGACCATTGCATTTTTGCAAGATGAAGATTTCCAAGTAGAGAACGAGTATCGGGATGGTCCATATTGATTTTTTGTGCTTCTTTAAAGTAATCGGATGCGACAAAAATAAGACCCTTATCTCGTGCCATGCAACCAATTCTCAAATAACAGTCAATATAATTTGGATGTTCTTTCAAAATATCTTTATACATTTTATCAGCTTTGTCGAATTCACACATTTCTTCATAGAGTCGAGCTAAGTTGTAAGACATTGTAACAGCAATTGAATCATAATATTGTGCATCATGTTCAGCATCAGTTTTCGCACGTTCAAGTGCTTGTTCTAATTTCGATTTAGCTTCAGCAAGATTTCCCATTCGATAATTTAAAGCAGCAACATTGTTGAGAATTTCAGCTGGAATATCAGTGCCAACTTTATCAGTCAATATTGATGTTGCTTGTCCATATGCAGCTAATGAACCTTGTAAGTCATTCTGTTCTAAAATTTGAGCTAACTCTATCCAAGCTTCAACGTCATCAGGAACTTGTTCAGTAACTTTTTTCAAATGATTTTTAGCAGTGTCACGTTTTGATTGAGATGTAGAATTTGCATATAGAGATCCAAGAATTTTCATTGTCTCGTAATTGTTTGGTTGAATTTTCAAAACTTTCTCAAAGCATTGTGCTGCATTTTCACTGTCACCACGATAAATGTACATTTGACCGAGACCATAATGGGGTAAAACAAAATTGTTTGGAGCAAATTGAGTTGATTGATAGTAATATTGAAAGGCTTGATCAAAATCTCCTTGGGCATGATATGCGCGAGCCATTTGATAGCAACTTTCTGCCCTCATTGCTTCATTTTCAGTATTGTGAAAAGCATGCAATGCCAAATGTTGAACTTTCATATAATCTTTTTTGAAGAAAAAGTGATTTGCGAGATGATTAAGCACCATTGGATTAGTTGGGTCAATTGTGTAGGCTTTCGAGAGCATTTGTACTCCTTGACGATTCGATTCTGGTTCGTGCAAATTTAATTTTAGTATAGCTAATCCAACAAGCGCACCGACACATTGTGGATCTAAATCTATTGCTCGCTGAAATGCTAATTTGGCCTTTTCAGGATTATTAAGCTTTAGAAAACAATGACCCATGCCAAGACGAACGACACCTGGACATTTAGGATTTGTTCGAAGTGCTTTTTTATAGAATGCGAGTGCACCACGATAATCCTTTTTATTGAATGATAGGCACGCTTTACCAAGAAGCGCGGGTATATTGTTTGGCGACTGATTCAGCACAAAATTGAATTGATTATCTGCCTGTTCCATTTTATCTCCTTCCAATAAGCAGAAATATGCACGTCCCAACAAGTGATTTTGATCATACATAATAATTTTGTCACCCGTTGCGTACAATTGCGTGGCCTTGGTGAATAATTCACGCTTCTTGTCTTTGACTTTTTCACGATTCGCTTCTTGTACATAATACGCACCCAAACTGTCAATAAGTCGCATATGGTCTTTCTCATAATCACGATAATTTGTATATGCTTCGACACGAGCAGAATCCAGTAATTTAAGAAATACATCTTTCTGTCCTTGTTTATAATATTCGATCTAAAAGCATTCAAAAAGTTGTTATGAGTTAAATCTTATTGGTTTAAATGAATAACTTACAGCAATATTAACCCAAATGTTTAGTGGCGATCTTTCGTGACGGAGAATGTTTAAAATTTCATCGCCTTCCGGCAAATTTTCAATATCCAACTCAATCACCTAAAATGAGAAAATAGATGTTATAGATTTAAGAAATAGCCACTAAATAATGTTTTTTAAATAACTTGTTCTGAAACTATTGCGACTTAACGCAAAATTTTTGAATAAAATAAAAAGCATTGACCGGAAAAAATATTTTGTTATTATTGAACAATCTATTATTGCAAAATTTCAAATATTTACCTCATCGGTGTCTCTGAGCGGTATCTCAATCGTCGTGGACATTTTTTAAACTAAAAATCCACTTTTCTTGTCGCAATTTTAACTTTTTAAAAATTATTTTCCCACTTTGTTTTTGTTTGAAATTTTAACTACGCCCTTGAGAAAAACAACAAAAAGAAAGAACGAAAGAATTTTAAATTTGTTTTATCCGTTACACAAACTTAACGAAAATATCCGTTAAAGCTTGTCAACACGTGACTGAAATCATAAAGTCAAACTGTAATGGAGATATTTATTAATAATTATCCACATAAATTTTTTAAAAATATTTAATGAAACTTAATCCATCATAGTTTTTATTCTACAATCACAACATTGTATTTTTTTCTTTAGTAACATTATTATTCGTTCTTTTTCTTTTTTTGCTTATTTCATTTAGCCATATTTCTCCATGTCCTCTTCCATTGTATATAACGAAGAGTGTGTATACAAATGTAAGGAAAAGTACACGCTTGATCAATTTCGATACTTATGAGGACGTCTCTTCAAGAAGAACCTTGATAATTGTTCAGAAAACTTTTTCTTCCTGCGAATGGCGTTATTTTGCTCTTCGAGAGTTTTGAGATCTTTTTCTAAGCTCATCAACGATATTTCTTCCATATTTTGCACCTTTGGGTATTCGTGTGAGTAGGATTCATGTGAGTTGCCAGAATATTTATGCGTCACAGCATTCAAGTTGTTCAAATTTTTGACAGTCTAGACGGGTAAGATGATATATATAAGAGAAATGTTTTAATTAAATTTTAAAACTTTTTTTTTGAAAAGTTTACTTACTGTGGCATTGGTCGATAGGCTTCGATGTAAAATTGAACCATCTCTAGAGAGAGAAGAAAAAAATAGCACGCTTCTATAATAATTTATGCTAAAAAATTTATCACAACGAAATTTTCTTACCTTCGCTTCAAATATTGTCTTCTCTTTTTAATGGGCTGATATTGGAAGGCGCCGTAAATTATTGGATTAATCAGTGAATTGCTCATTCCAAAGAAAAATATGCCTGACTGAAGGTCCTCGCTCAGTCTTTCGTCAGGATTCATGAACATAAAAATGAGCATCATTGCATAGTATGGTGTCCAACATATAATAAATGCTGCCACAATTACAACCGATATTCTTAGTGATTTCATTTTTGCTTTGTGAATTAATTTCTGTCTATTTGAGTCGCTCCGCCTAATATGGTCTGTGTACATTGAAGCTTCCAATTTGAACACTCGTTCGCTACCTAATTTTGATGATTCATAATAATCTGTTTTAAGCATGATTTTATATTCAATAATTACAGTCATTTATTATACACTCACTTGAAATTGTACGAAATGTCGAGATGTAGCTAGATACTAAAATGAACAGTGGAATGATGAACATAAATACTAGAGTGAAGCACGTATAGATTTGTTCCTAAATATAAGCAAAGTAGAAAAAAAATTTAAATGTTATTAATTTTCTCTCTTGTGATAATAATTAATTTAAAATTAAGAATGTCTGAAATATGAGATTCTTTATAAAAAAAAAAGGAGAAATGTACTTTTACTTATTGTTAAATATTGAACTATAATTAAATAGAAAAAGAGAAAAAGCTGTATGATTTGATATTGAGAAAAATGTACGGAAATATTGGCTTTCGTGAACCGTGCTCATTAAAATTAAAATGGTAAGGGCCAATCTCGTGATTGGCATCAATTTTGAGCTATAATCATAATCAATTATGAGATTAGATGAAGAGTGGGAGAATCGAAGTCAATTTTTCTTGATTAACAAATTTACCTGCCACAGTGCTGTGTAAAAGCCGAACGTTACGCATTGATGAAATTCTTCTATAAATGGTCCACGTACTACCCGAAAAATAAAGCCCTTAAAGTGAAAGAAAAATTTCATTAAATTAGTTACGAAACCAGAAAGTTAAATTTAATTTAAAATTCATTACTATTGATGAGAAAATTGTAAATTAAAGATTTTTTTCAGATGAAAAATTTTGCTAATGACAGCTTTTAAGAATTTTTTATCCCAAAAATATTCATTTCATCTCTTTCCTTTGTCATCAAGTTTTCAAACATGTCAAAAGTATAATTAGTACAGAAATTAGTCATAGGTTTGAATCAAATAAAAAGAAAAACAATGGAAGCTTGAAAAACTCTGAATAATAGCACGAGCAGAGAAAAAAATTTCTCATTGTGTCATTTTTCCTTGAATTTTTCTTGTCTCTATGTATTTCTTTATTGGCATTGTCTCTTTTATTTCTTTTTCTCGGTAAGGTTCGTTTATTTTATTTTAATTAAATTGAAGTCTCGAAATTAATCTTGTTGTCAATTTAGTAACTTTTTTATACTCAAATCTTATCAACTTCTTTCAAATTATTTCAAAATGTATGTAATTAAATTTCCATTTACTCTCTTTTGTAAAAGAATTATCATTCGCATGAGATGTAAAGTCAAGATTTTTCTTAGACTTTTTGCCTTTGTTAAATTAAAGTAGAATCTATTGAATGTGTGGTAATTGTTGCTTTTTAATTAGCAATTCTTTTCAATTTCTTAACCATTTAACCCTATTTCACTTGTCAACATTGTCATTCAGTCATCGTGATTACTGTCGTTAAGGAAAGAAATAAATAAAATCAGTGATTAGCAACACAATGAGTGTAAAAGTTTTCTTCTCAGACGCGTTCATCCATTTTAAACAAAATGAAATTATCAAGTATTGTTTTGAAAAATACAAAAGTTTAACGAACTACCCTTCACAATTTTACCAAGCGGAATTAATGTGGTTTTGTTTTTGATTGATGCTAATGAGAGCTGCTTCTATAAGCTTCTTTAGAATGTTGTGAACACTTAAATGTTCAAAGACATTTCCAAATGCGCAGTAATTTCCAAAATAATGTCAGAATTTTTATATAGCTCAAGTCCATATTTTTAATATACAAAAAGATGCCGCATTTTGTAAGGAAAATGTCAATTGTACAACACGAAATTTCGTATTATGGACTGCTTGTCGGAATTCAACTATGTAAACGAAAATAAAGAGAGAAAAAGTCATTTTATGAAGTTGCGAAAAAAACTTTGTTTTGTCTTTTGTTATCAGCTGAAAAACACAAGGGTTGATTCGTAAAAGAAAAGAAGGGAGAACAAAATTCTCCAAAGAAGTGCTCAAGAGAGCTTTTACGCTCAACTGCTATTGCTCCTGCTGCTATTGGTGTCTAGATACATCAAGTTTTGCGCCTTTTCTCCGTCAATTTCGTGCTCGATTAAAATATCGTTTCATTTCACTCCAACTGTCTCTCTTTTGCACGTTCTCATCATCGTTGACCCAAAAAATTTTTATTATCAATTCACAGAATCGAAATTGAGCTTATTGCAACATTATACTTACACACTTTATGAACCGTTCATTTATGAAATTTTCAAAATAAACATAATCTCCTTTTCCATCCTTCATTCGAATGTCATTTGATTTCGACACGAAAAGCATTTTTGACCTCAAAATTTTGGTTTTACCACAACGTGTGCGCACCATTTGTTTTGATTTATTTTCCACTTAACCTCAGTATATGGGATAAACATCGAAAGTTAGGAAAAAGAAAACGAGTGGTTTTGATAAGGGAACAAAAAAAGAAAAGAAAATCAACTATAACTGGCGAAGCGTTAATTTTTAAAATATATTTATTTCTGGTGGCAACTTCTTGTTCTTAATGCTATAGATTATGAAACTTTTATGATTAAGCTCATTCGCTCAATTTAAGTTATCTGAAACTGGGAAATGAAACAGAAAACCACAGATGTGAGATGAGCAAATTATTTTGATATCAAGAATCAAGTAAATTTCGTAGAAAGTTTTCCACAACATCGGTTGAATACATTAATGAGATGTTGTTTTTATGTAGTATTTATTTTTAGATTATATAAATGGAAAATTTAAATTTTTCTTTTTAGAAGAATAAACGTGAATTTATTTGGGATGAAAAAACTTTTTTAATTCAATATTAGTCTGTCAAAAATTATTTATCTTTTGATTGATATTACTACGTAAGATATGCTATTGTGTGAGAAAATTTCCAAATACGATAAACTTTCTTAGAAAATTCAAGTCAATCATATTCAATATATCGTAAATATTTTCCATTATCATTTCTTTAATATACGTCTTTAAAAAAATCAGCAATATTAACCGTCAGTGAAGTGTTTCCCATAACAGATCAGTGTTCTGCAATAAAGTTTAGTCCGACAGAATCATAATTAATTTGGTCTCAAATTTTATTAAAAGTATTTTTTGTATATTTTATGCATTTTAGAAACTCAGTTTAACGAAAAACTTTTAATTTAAATGATTTCAACTGAAATCACTGAATCACTAGAATTCACATCAATGCCTAAAATTCATTCTTGACATGGTTTTTTTTGTGAATTTCATAACTTTTTTGGAATACGGCAAAATCTAGCATATATGCTGTATGTATGCGGTATACATATTGAATACAAAACTTCGCATACATACCAGCATTGAAACACTATTTGGATCACTACTCGGGACTGGCATGGACTTTTGAAAAGTTCTTCCGTTACACAAATCTCATGGTCAAAAGCAACAGATTAAAGTAAAAAGTTTGAGGAAAAATCGTTCTAGTAAAAACTATTTAGAGAAGCAGACAGACAAACAGACAAAGAGCGGACAAAGGCACCTTCTTTCCTTTGCTAAAAAGCATTTTTGACTTTTTTTAATTTAATTTAAAATCTTCTTTAAATGGAAATAAGAAGTAAAGTCAAATGCTATTTTTCTCGTCTCTTGCTATTGTTGTTGGTAGCAAATGACGAACAATTTTTAAATTCTGAAAAATAGAGTTCATTATCATTGGAGCAGACAATGAGAGAAAAGGCAAAAACAGTGTGTGAGTGATACCATTGAATGCAGAAGCTGAGCACATATATTCATCATCAATTTTGTGCCTAAAATTCTCATTTTTCATTATGTACCAACGAACAATGTGAGCTTTGTTCTTTCTTTTACAAATCTATGATTCAAACCATTAAATCGTCCTAGATGAATGTGTTGTAAAAAGTTTAACTATAGCGCATATATTTGACAAAAAGAGTGTTAAACTTTACTGATTCAGCATAATAGCAATAAAAAAAAGTAGAAAAAAAGTTGAATAGCAACAAAAAACCACGATTTGTGTGTCACACACTTTTCTATATTGTTTTTATTTACGCAACATAAATATTATAGGAAAAAGAGAGAGACAAGTATTGCTGTTATTTGTTTTCTATTTCTTTATATACTTTAAGCGAAGCTAAATATTGTGGAAAATAAACGATTGTTTAGTTTTTTTATTTCTTCTTTCTTCGCGTTGAAGCAGCATGAGAAGCAGCAACGATTGAGATTAAAAGAAAATCTTTTATATAGTGTCAACATTTTGTACAATCCTGCTGAGAGTGTTTGAATAAATCGCATCACTTAAGTATCTTTGAAGAAGTACGTGTAAGTGTATGTTTGAATGTGAATGTATAGTCTACTCATAAATTTCATAAGTATGTTTAAGAGGGCACAATAAATATTAGTACTACTGAGACATATACTGAGACTTTTGTAAGAGTTTTTCATTTTTTATAGAGAAAAAATATAAACGATAGAAGCAAAAGTCAAGGCGTTGAAACATAAAAGAAAGCGAGCAAATGAAAGTTACATGTAACTTTCTTACTTCTCTAGTGAATTTGCTTGGTGAATGTTTGAGCACATTTCTTATAGAGGAAATATGATAAGGGTTAGGGTTTCATCTTCCTCCACGAGCATCATTTCTTATTTTTCCCCTTTTCGCTTTATTGGCATAAAATTGAAAGAGGAGAGTGGTACAATTCTAGTAAATTGAAAAGGATGAAAAAATTTATCTTTGCTCTGATGTAAATATTTTATCTGTTTAAAAAGACTCGATTGCAAGCGGCACATTCATTTACTTTTTCCATTTAATGAATTTTAAATTGCTTTAGAAGTACGAACGTGATCTGCCAAATAAACAATCTGAACTTTATAGATAAGTGAACAGTAATTTTATTAGAAGGTCAATAAACGTTATTTTAGAGAAAAACAAAACATTTTGCCTTTACCATACTGTCTAAAAAGATAATTTATTATCACATTGGATTGGATCAAGTGAAATTTCAGAAAGGTTTCAACAATTACACAATGATGACATCAACTCGTGCCTTAGAGTGCTTGTAGAGGAAAATTTCAATCTGTCTAAGAAGTGACATAAAGAGATTGTATCTGTCTAGTACTGTAAGTGTTGTCACTCAATATGATGATAAAAGCTGACGATTTGGAATAATTTCTATTTTTATCATGATTTGCTCTCGTTTTTTGAAAGCCAAATACCAACAAATACTTTTGATGTTTGAGAAAAGTTTTTGAATAAATTATTTCAACAAAAATTTGAATGATTTCATGTTTAGTAACCCAAAATTCGCCCACACAATTTCCTTTTATTTTTTGCCCATTTTTTGCATAAGTAAGCACAGAAAAAAAGAGACATTCCCTTGCTGGTCATAAAGTTTTATTATTTAACTGTTAGGAGAATTTTCTCAAATTTGATTTCAGTTTACCTTTGCTTTCAATCATTCATTGATATATTTAAATTATATTTTAAAAATAAACTTTACTGTCCTCATGATAAACAACTTTGCAATCTCGCACGTGTTTACTTCATTCATGGCCTTGATTTGATTCTTCCAGAACTAATATTCTGACTCACTACGCAATGAATAATCTTGAACAATTTTCCAATATATAATAGTTTAACCAACGTATATCCTAAACATTAGTTTATATTGCTTAAGACATACGATCCTTTTCAACCGAACACACAAAAATTTTATTTTATTTTATTTCCTTTCGAGTCGTTGGCTTCACTACAGCTATTTTGTGGTTCCTTTAATTGCCTTTTTTCCATCACATTAAACTGGCACGAGGATGAAATTTGTAAAAATTAAAATATTTGATCTTGTTGTAAGAAGATGGCAAAATTTCTCACAAAACATCAAACCCTTTAAGGATTTCTCATTTAAAACACAACGTAGTTGCTAAGCTCTAGAGGCAATGCTTTTTCGCTTTATTGACAGTGAAATAATGTTCGTGTAAAAAAATTTACTACAGCCAGTTTCCATACATTTCCTTGTCATCTAAAACAACAGCAGTATTATAGTAAATGTGAAAGGTAAATAATCGTAAACATGACTTTACTTTCTAAAAATATTTCCGGGCATGTCAGAATTAGTCATTATGATATATTAGGGTTGACTTCTTTCTTCTTAATAGTGACTCTTTGAGTGCTTTTTATTTTAGCTTTTATGTGAAAATAATTTTTTAAAAGTACTTTCAAAGGTAAAGAATAGACAAAAAAGCGAACCTTGTTGAAGTTGATGTTATTAATAGAAGGGCGTTTGAGTAATTTTTATCATAAAGTCTGTCTTTTATAAAACGAAAAAAATTTATTTCTTTTGATTAGAGTCGCACTTATTTAAAGTGCTATATGTCACAGATGGTGAATACTCAAAAACTTTAAGCTTTTATGCAAAATTTTCCATGAAAAATTAAGTTATTGAAAAATAAGTTTATTTGTAGTGAAACTTTTTCTTTGTTCTCTTAAACTCTCTAAGTAAACAATAACGTCGTCATTTAAAATTTTTACCAAACCACATACACATTCTAGATCATTTAAAATTTTTATTTTAAGAACAAATACGAAGATAGTAAGAGTCATATTGCTCCAAAGCAAATAATTTTTGAAGCGATATTTGATTTTCCTTTGAGGCATTTCTACATATTTTTATTCACTCAAGTATTTTGAATGAAAATTTAATGAGAAAACTTTAAATGTTTAATAAATAAAAGTAGAAGAAAAATTTTTATTTGACAGCATACGACTCGGTTGAACTTCACTGATTTGAGACATAAATTACTGAGAATGTTGTTGGAATAATAAAAGAGAAAAGCGAGAAAGAATTCAATACATTTAACACTGAATTTCTAAATAGATGAAGATTTATAGAGTTCATATTAAATACACGAAAAGGAATGATGTGAGAAATCACAAAAAGTTTCATTTGCTTGTTTAACGAAACTCGTGTTTTTACGCTTCATCTTTGTCACAATCTTTAAAGCTTTTTAGTTCAATTGATGTGCAATTCAAATGTAAATTTTTCTCTTATATTTCATCAAGAAAGTACTTTGCATGATTCTTGGATTAACTAAATCCTCATCATAGTCGTTTATTCTTCTTATTTTACTGCCGCACATTTTGCAGCTGGTATTTTGGTTTTTACATTATTAAAGGTGATGGCGATATTACTTTAATATTTAATAAAAAAAAAAAAAAGTTTTAAAACTTTTAAAGTCTGTGGGCTTTTCTTTACGTTGATTTAAGGTGATATTTCTCTCTTTAAAAATCCATTATTGTGCTGACATGTCGTTATAATGAGATGAAAAATTTCTCCTGCTATATTCTCTATGTGTCATCCTTTTTGCACACAAAACTTGACCGCAACTAACGAGATAGTGTGAATTTTATTAATATGCTTAGGAAGATGACACCTGCAGGGGCATATAAAAACCCAGTAGTCGCAATAAATTTTCCTTAATTCCCACTGATGCAATCTCAACATCATGTCTTAGATTCTAATAACCTCCAAGCACATGGTGACAAAAAAATGTTGTATTTTTTCGAAAGAATAAATATCTTCTACTGATTTTGCATTTACAGCACACGTGTATATTGTCTCAAGTGACAAAAGTGCGCATCATATTTTATCTTTCGCTTTTACATTGTAGCCAATTTTTTGTTATTGCCACACATGCGAGTCGCATATTGTTAGCTCATTCTCGTGAGTTTTTTTCGTGTGAAAACTACAAGCTTTCAATTGCTGTGAAAACAAGAAACCTTTCTTATTGCCTTGTGAACGATAAAAGTTGTTTTTTTATCCTTTATCAGAAATGAATGAACATTGACTTGTGATTGAAAATGAAATTTCTTTCACTCACACTCTATTTCTTTTGATAGACAGATTTTCACACATCAATGTAATCAAAATTTACCATAGCAATGTTTCAACATGAAAGAAGATAAAATTTATATAGATCAATGGGAAGTAAAAAATAACTTTTCTTTTGAGATTAATTTACATAGATTTGAAACTCATCAGAGGATTATTTTGATGTTGTTTATGAATAAAGAATAAAAGCTTAACGTTTCAATTTTTTAAAATAAAAATCAAATTGCGCATCCTTATGATTTTTGTAAAAAAAATTTTCTTGTGAAAAATAATTTTATTCAATATGTAGAAAAGTGTCAATTACGAGAAAATATATGAGAAGGAAACAGATGCTCGAGTTATTACTCAAACATCTATGAAAATATGTTTTAATGAATTCCCAAGTGAAAATTAGAAAATGAAAAAAGAAATTTTGCTTAAAAAACGCAAAATTTCTCGGTAGTAATCCATTAATATTTCAATAAACAATTTCCCGTGAAGCATTCACTCTATGTTAAATTCATAGTAAGTATTTCTTCTGTGAGAAAATAATTACTTAAAGGAGAAAATCTCAAGGGTTTATTTTTAATTTGTGTGAAATTTCACACAGAGTTGTAAAAATAGAATCAAATTTGTAGCTTTTGGCTAATTTCTACAGTAGATTTTGGCTACAGTGGCCATTTGAACACTGTAGCTAAAAGCTATAGTCAATGTCTACAATAGATTATGGCTACTAGCTACGGACTAGTAGTTTAACAATTCTGGTTACCATATATAGAAAGATTCATGTAGTATCAGCCATCTGTTGATTATAATGTTTAATTTAGCTACTTTTTGCAATAAAATTCTATTAAAATCATGCCTCATAAGCTCTGCTTAATGTCGTTATTTTTGACGCCTTAAATTTTCCAACATATTTATCGCTATTTGATAACGTTAAACGCTCTCTGCATGTGTGCTTTCTTTGTTGACAAATATTTGTGTTTGCGATTAGAAACTTCCTTCTCGCTAAAATTAACATACTAAATGTGCTTAAAGTCAGCTTAAAATCCATTTTTCTCTACATGTGCCATATGTTTATGTGTGTGTATGTAGATATGCCGAAGCTCGTGTGTTCTAGCTAAAAGTTGATTTTCCTAAATGATAAATAACATGAGGCATTATGGGATAATGAAGGATAGAAAGTAGTAGAAAAAGAGTAAAATGAGACCCATACAATTGCTTATCGAAAAAGTCAAAGAGATGAAATAAAGATAAACATATTTTATTTACCACAGAAAAAAAGTTTTCACTTACCTGCGGCAAACTAAGGATGAGAGACAGCACGTATATAAAAACCTAAAATATTTAAGAGTAAAAATAATTTTGATTATTTAAAACTATCACATATTTTACAGGAAATTTATAAAAGAAAACTAAATTAAATTTATGAAAAAATTCCATAATGTCAACATAAACGGTAAACATTAAAGATGAAGAATTTTCATAACATCATCAGTACAGAATAAATAGACTATAATATAATAAAACGTTGAACACGTGTATGTTTCTATCGTTTGCAATATTATCATTATTTGCAGAAGCTCCATTATGAGCATAAACGAGCTAAATTCTTTACTTTAATTGGACAACACAATAACAACAATAATAGATTTACTTACAACAAAGCGAGCAGTGTTAAGAAATTTTGACTTCATTGGATATTTGACAGCAACCCATCGATCGATTCCAATCAGTACGAGCACATTTGTGGACAGATAGAGAGCAAACATTTGAAAAATTTTAACTAATTTACATAATGCATCGCCTGCAAGCCATTGCACAGTATAGCTCCAAAGTGCTTCACCAATAATGCAGAAAAACGTTACGAGAATATCGGCGACTGAAAGGTGTAAAATGAGAGCATAAATCGCACTACAGCTGTGACGCAGTGCTCTCCTCGTTGCACGATTTTTCTGAATATTCCATATTGTAGCAACGTTACCAATTAACGATAGCAGTCCCATAAGGCTAAGTACAATTACTTTAACAATCACTTTATATGTCAGTTGCGGTGCATGTTCACAACCAAATGCCGCCCAATCTACTTGAATTTGTTGTTGTTCTGTGAGATTTTCACGCAGTCTTATACAGAGTTCATCTTTTGTTAAATTCATTGCTATTAGAATGCTATGATTTTGTTCCATTATGCTGCTACTCGTTGAAGCGTAATTTACAACTGAACTCGTGTAAAATTGTGCGGTTTCAATTGGCACAATCATATTTTCCATCATCATCTTGTCAATTACAAAAATATAACTTTCTTGTATGTGTATATAAAAAAGGGAATCTTTTCACTACAAATTTATTTTTCTACATTTACTGCCAAGTCCTATTCAACATGACTTTGTTCGCTAATAGCGTTTGCTTTCATTCATTTCAACTATACATGTGCATTCATTAAACTCTCTTCTTCATAATACAGATTCATCCGTTCGTTGTGCTTTTGCTATAGTTTGTACTTATATTTTTTATGTTGACGTACTCTTAACATTAAATCTACCAGCTTACTCAATCTGTAATTTATTAAAATATTTAATTAAAATTTTATTTTGATCATAATTGTAATGCATTGTGCGAAAAACCTTATTTTAATTTGTTGATAATTAAAAACTTTTGTAAAATAAAAGAGCAATGTTATGAAATAAAATTTAAATAATTATCGTTAATTAAAATTAATTTTAAAATCTTTTATAGTAATTTTATTTGTAATAATTTATACACACAATAAAAAGCTTTAAATTCTTCTTTTATACAAAGTTTTGTCTAATGTTTATTAAAAATTCATAAAGGGATAATTTTTCTTTGCCACAATATTAAATTGTTTTGCTCATTCATATATATCTTTGTTCAGACAAAAAATGAGTTGAAATTAAACGTCATTAAACTTTTAGCTAATGCTAACGTAGAAAAATCGATAAGAAAGAAAGTAAAAAACGAATTATGATTTCGCGCGAGAATGATTTAAAATTCATTTTTGAATAAATAATGAAAAGCTGTGATGATGATAAAGCTTACAATTGAATGAAGTGAGAAAAAAAATTCTTTAAGAGTTTTAGCTATAATTCACGAAATATTTACTTCATCACGAAATAGAGCTACTGCTGCTGCCTGTGTTACTTGTATAATAAGTTGGAATTGAAATGAAAAAATCATAAGATATCAATTATTTAGTAATGTTTTTGACAGGATGCTTTTAGACGCATGACAATGAAAAGCTTTTTTTTGTTATCTATGGTGAATAAGCAACTGCTGTTATTGATACGTTCAAAAAGAAGCAAAAAAATTATTCTCATTTGAATTTAAACGTGAGTGCTAATAAATCGATTTGTATGCATATGGCTCTACTTAATACAAAAATGATACTTATAATAAAAAAAAGTTAAATTCAATTTTATTAAGCTCAATTTGTATGTGCTGCTTTAATATGTAATTCAATAATTCTATTGGAATGGTAAAAGGCAAAAAAATGTTTCATATTTCGCACATAAGCGTAGCAATGGAGCTTTAAACATATTTAAGAGAGCGCAAAAATTCAATTATTCGTTTTCTTCTTCTCTTACTCGCGGTATAGAATTTTTTTTAGGCCTAGACAAAAAATTAGATATTGAGAAAAATTTGCACGTATTAAATGTGAGTCACACTCAAAGAAAGCATATTCAAATTTTGTTCTTAATCTATACAGTTTTTCCTTCTTTTGCCCATGAAGATCTAATTTTATGTTTGAGAAGATTTGTTTCTTATATAACCAGACAGCTCATTGTGCTCTCTCATGGAAAAACTTTTCCATCACATTCGTCTTCTTTTTTGGTTCTTGAAGGAATTCAAATTGAGATGGAAAGTGAATTCGTTGTTTGACTCGTACTGTCTGTGAAAATAAATGTCAACTTTAATTTTCCATCACACTCAAATATTTGAGAATATTGTGAATTGATGTTTTCTCCCTTCAACCTCAACTCGTTCAAGTTTTATAAAAAAAACTTTTCATTTCAACTCTGTGATAAATGCGGGAACTTGTAATTCTATTTTAGTCTTTCGTCTAATTCATAAACATTCGATAAAAGTGGATATACTTGATTGAATTGATTTTCTTTCTATCATCAAATAGAAAATTGAAAATCGGAAGTCACAACTTAAGAACCTTTCAAAGTCGATAAAGAAAATGGTGCTTTGTGTGTGAGAGAGAAAATAACAAGACTCAAGGCATTTGGATTTTGGAGCGAAGGATTAAGAATGAGCAAAAAAATAATCGAAAAGAGGAGCCAAGAACATGGATGTTGAAAGATAATGTCTCTCAATACGATTAGATTGAAAACAAAAAGAATAAAAGTTCCTTCATCCTATTTGTTCAACATTATCATTATCATTTGTGTCTACGTAGGGAGAAAATGGCCATCTTCTAGTAGCGTAAAACTCATAAATAACAGAACGAGAAAGGAAAAAGATGATTGTTTTTTATGATTTTCACTTAATTACCAATTCAAATCAATGATAAAATTAATGGCCTAGATCCAATAAGTGGTATTGCTGTGTAGGTAAATTTTCCATTATCATTTCCAGTGAATAAGAAATTGAGATTAGTTTTAGGATTTATATTTAAAGATTCTTTCTTTCTAGATAAAACTTTTCTCTGTAAAAAATGTTTTAAATTCAAATCGAAATAATCTAAAGCATTTAATGGAAAAATGTTTACTAGAATTATTTATGCTAATAAGGCTCATTGAATGAAATTAATTTAATTATTTAGAATATTTTTTAAACAATTTTACATGAATAATGAAGTCATTAATTAAAAAATAATGACAGGTATGCAATGTATAAATTTACAAATTAATAAAAATTTATTAAAGTCTCAAATTTATAATTGAAAAGCTACCAGTTGCTGCCAATTGAATGATTTAGTGTTCAGCACTGTATTTGAGTGTTACAATGCTCAGCACTGTGTTTGAGTGTTTTAGTGCTCAACATTAAATGTTTAAAATGTTTTGTGCTCAGCACTTATTTATTGAACGTTTCAATAGTTTCTTGATTCTTGATTTTGAGTTTCTTGATTCTCATCATTCAATGTTTATGTGATTAATTGCTCAAAAATTTGCGATTTATAAATTTTTTGACATAAAACGAAACGAAAAGCGGGGCTAATGCGCTAGTAATTTAATATTGAGCTCTCTAAACACACACAAATATTCTATTCACTTAATGATAATTGAATTTTCATCGAGTGTCACTCAAAAAACCGAAAGTCAGTCATTTATAGCTGAGGGAAGAAGATTTACGCCTTTTCATCGACATATATCTTTCACTTTCAGAAAATCTCTCTTCTTCTTTCCCTCGTCGTTCACTTATTCATTTTTTCGATTTAAATCATGTCATTCACAACATTATGGTGTAAATAACACAGAATATTTGCTTTACTTCCTCTTCAATCATTCGTTATTTCGTTGAATTCAACACACGAAATTCTTTTGCTTCTTTTTCACGTACACTTACTTACACTTTATTGCTACTTCCACAAGCGTGGGCTTGTAACATATATCGAATTTGTTTTGTTAGTTGGAATCAATACGATGAATGAGCATGTGATGTATTTTATTTTTATTGAAGTTTAAGCAATTATTTTCATTGCTCTTCTAGGTAGCCGCAGCAGAAAAGCATGTACGTCTACGTCATTTCCTAAATTAGCTCATCAATAAGAAGAAAATTAATTTCAGTTAATTAAATCTATACAATTGTATCGCATTCTATTTCTTCTTTTCAAGAAATGTCTTTTGTTGCAAAAGATGAAAAATTAAAGCGTAGGTCTATGCTTTATATTAGCAAAAAAGCTAAAAAGGCAAAGAAAAATTTCATTTCTTTGAATTTACCACAAAAAAATTTAATTAAAAACATCCTCGATACTTAGAATTTTGCAAATGTTCCGAAAATTTTCACAAACAAACCACGAGTGGTAATTTTGTAATGTAATTTCTTTCATTTTCAAGAAGGAACCGACAACAGACGAGAGTAATAAATAAAGAAGATTAAACGCGCCAGTAAATGAATTAATGAAATTTTGAGAATAATAAACAAAAGTTTTCGCTTCTTATGAGCTAATAGCATTTTTACCTCACCAAAAGCGAATAATTTCTGATTTTTTTACCAGATTTTCTCCTATATTATTTTCTATTTTTCACATTAATCATTTTATAAGCTTAGTTGAGCTTTTATGAGATTTTATCATGAAAAATGTGAAAAATTCATGAAACATTTTGATTCAAATTAAATATTTTGAAAAGGATTGAAAATCAAAATGTTATTATAAATTGTTTTTTGTCCGTTAAGTTTTGAAAATTTTATTCAAACATTTTGAAAATTTCTAAACCGCGTTTTCAAAAATAATTTTTGT
Source organism: Polypedilum pembai (assembly GCA_014622435.1). Classification (NCBI taxonomy): domain Eukaryota; kingdom Metazoa; phylum Arthropoda; class Insecta; order Diptera; family Chironomidae; genus Polypedilum; species Polypedilum pembai. Next base: position 13,321 of record JACWBX010002317.1, on the reverse strand, counting down.
GAAAAAATTTATTTTATTAAAGTTTTAAAGTGAAATATTATAAAATGAAAACTGTTTCATAAGTAAAACAACATCTATTGTCTCATAAAGGATTAATATTCAATTTAAGAATAAGAATCAAATTTTTCTAATGTAATAATTTTTAAAAGATTTTTCAAATTTCAATTGATTTCGAAAAATCATAGTTCCATGACGCTGGACTTTTGTAAACCCCTTACGGACCGATTGATACTACCAAGAAGCATTCATTTAATTATTCATCTTTTTATTTTTAGAAATTTAATATTTTTCCCTGTCGTGCTTGTGCGGCTTAAACATAGATAAACGTATTATTGGTTGTCTTAAATGAAAACGGCACAGTGGCAAAAGTTTAATAACTCGGCGTGAAAAAATGACTTTAATTTGCTGTTCTTTAGTATCATGATAACATGCTACAAGAATTGCTTTTCTCCTACCAAATTCATTTGCGACAAATTTTTCTCATAAGACAAAAGGAAAAAAAGAGGAAAGAAAATGATTTAAGCAACTTTCGTTAGTAGAAACAATGGCATTAAAATTTTATTTTCACCATCGTGAGCAGACATATATATATTTATTTTTCCATTAGATGGCATTAGACAAAGCAAGTCATCTTGATTCCCATCAAGATTGAGGGGAAATTGTATATCTAAAGTATAATATTACACATATAAATACTGATAAGGATATGTGAATAGAATTAAAGTGGATGAAGCGTTAAGAGATTTCTTATGTTGCAAACGAAACGTAAATGTAATGGAAGTTTGAATGAAAAATTAGAAATTCATAGACTGATAGCATTGGGAGGAGATTACTAATGTAGAAGTGAGAGAGAGATAAATATCAATAAAGGTTTCACTTTTATTCTCTTTTTTTATTTGAAAAGAAAGGTCATGGGACTAGAGAGAGAGAGAGAAAGTGACTGATAGTGGTTAACCATAAATCTATGTTCATTGTTAAGATCATTAGTAGAAATCCTTCGTAAGCTCAAAATAAAGATCATTTTGGAATATTTGAAATTCTAATATTTATTTTTGACCATCATTATTTTTTCAACAAACAAAAGCGAGGACAAGAACACGAGCAGAAAAACTTTTTTTTCTCTCTCTTCTGATAAAATGGGTCATGATTTTCTTTAATAAAAGAAAAAAGACCATCAAAGAACATGAATAAAATGTTCTGCAACAGTGCTTTCTTTTCAAAGTGGTCAACAACATGATGTTAATCTAGATTAAACAAATTAAGCCACATCATAGCGTGTGAAAGTGAATAGAGAGTGACATTTACCTGCTAAATGTCTCTTTAGGAATGAATTAGTGTGATGAAGATGGAGTGTGGGTTTAATGATTTTTAGAACTGTGCAGACTTATGACCATTATCGTCCTACGTATATCGTTATAAATGAGAGGGAAAATTGCAAAAGTTTAATTTGTCGGTTACTATAGGTGTAAAGCAGACTAAAATACCAAATTCTCTTGGGTTTCTATCTAAATAAGGATAGAAGAAAGTGAAATCGCAATTTTATTACAATATTAAATCTTTAGCTCGTGGCAGGAATTGCAGAAGGAAAAAATAATCTTCATAATGTTTGCGTAACCAAAAGTTATCGTTCAACCACCAGTAGTACTCTTCCAAATTTTTGTAATTAATTTTATGGCTACATCTTAATGATTTCACGTCAAAAGAAATTTTCGCTTTTGGCTAGAACATTGCCAAAATTCTAAGATTTTCTTTTATTCGATAATGAATCTTTGATGCTGATAAATAAGTAACTGATTGGATAGAAAAGCAGAAACCAATGTATAGTTAATTTATGCTGATTGAGCTGATAATATGGCTTCTTTTAAAGAGCAATCAAAGAAAAAAGTTATTGGAATATTTTCTTCTTTTTAAATTCCCAAACATTGGTTAGTTTTCAAAGGAATTTTCTATGAAATTATTTCTCACTCGATTACCTCAAAATAATTGAACATTGCCTTGAGATTATTTTTAAACATTTATGATTTTTTTTGGCAAAATTTTGACAGGGGGGAAAAAGAAGTAAAGAAAAATTATCGAATCGGAACTAATCTTTTGCTTATCAAATCCACAGAGATCTTTCCCGAATAACCAATAAACAAGCAAACAGAAAGAAACAGCTTTTTTGAAATCAGCTATATGTTTGCTGCTGATTGCTTTCTAAGCCAGTTAATTTTAAATCTTAGTATATTTCACTGGCTTAAGCATGCTAAAGAAAAACAAATCAACAAATACTTAAGCATTTTCATAATTGTCTGTGAAATTTAGATTTCATTAATTATAACGGCTAAAATGCTTTTAAAGTTGTTTAGTTTACACTCCCCTAAAAATTGTGAATTCACCTGAACGTTGAGTGACCTAATCAGACATAAATTTTTATAAGACATTGTCTTAAATACTTGATTATAAATTCTTAACTTGAAGTGATCAATAAATAATACAAAATATTATAAAAGCGTTGCCTATTTTTATTGAACTAAAGTCTAAAGCATATAAACTACTAGACTTTACAATTGTCTGAAAAGAAGCAAGACTTTCTGCAAGCAAGCTTTTGTTATTCGGATTTATAGTAGGTAACTTATTCCACGTTTCATCAATCATCTTGAAGATTAAGTCGAATGAGGAGAAATTTCTTTTTGTTCTATCTAATCTGTCAACAGGTCTCTTATATCACAATACAATACTGGCAGAGTATGGTGTAGATAGAAAACTCTATTGAATCTTAATCATATCCTTTTGTGTGTACAATATATTGATACTTTTGCACGTATTTGCTACTGAATAAATTTTTTATGCAATCAAATGAATGTGACAGCAATCTGAAAGCAATAAACTCAACGCATTCAAGATACTCATGTCATGTACATTTTCGTTTTGTATGCTGATGATGTTTGTTCCTTGTTGTGAGAATAAACACAAACTCACAAGATGCTATCAATATATAGAGAGAGAAAGAGAGAGAGAAAGCAATGTGAAGGCAGGTGAACAGAAGTTTGTAAAATTTAATGACTTGAAAAGTTGTAAAAAAGATTTCTCATTAATTTCTTGTTCTAATTAAGACCTATTAAGCAAGATCAAAAAAAAAGGAATTTTGCTTAGTCTTTCGATTCCTCAAAATCACTTCTTTTATCAAATCTAATAAAAAATTTCAATTTGTTGCTAACTGAATTATTTAATTTTGTGTAATAGATTGCTTAAAAATTTCGTGAAATTTTTGAAAAGTTTTATCAAAAAAATTTTCTCGCGGCACACCAAAATATTTTTTCATGAAAAATTCAATAATTTCTACTTGATTTTTTAATTCAAGACACTAGTATGCTGGGACACACTGGATGGACCCCACTGTATTAATAAATAACTTTGAAAATCTATTCAGCTCGGCTAATCTGATAATTTCGATGCAAATATTATTGCTATTGATATGATGAATGTTTGTCATGTTTTGTTTTGTTCCTGGTATTCCGAAAAAAAAATAACGGCTAAATAGGAATTCCGAAAACTTTTCGGAATTCCCGATGGTACGCAACTACAATCTTTCGAAATAACTTAAACACGCAAACATACGTTAACGTTTCTTAAAATCTTTTTAAAAGCAGCAAATTTAAAGTATCTCAAGTCTTTCTTCAATGACTAATATGACTTTGTTTCATTTCTAAATAGTTTACTTTGAATATAAATAACCAAAAACAGAATTTAAGAAAATTTAGTTTTCTGTTTATATTTTTAACTTTTGAAAAGGGGTGTGAAAATGCGTTTTTTATTCGAAAATCAATTTGAATTTTTCAAAATTCAAACCGTCATTTTTTCGTTCCGGAATACCAGGGTTTTGTTATATCCTAAATTAAGTCATCAAAGTTAAAACAGAATTTTTAAAGTTATTATTGATCAATAATAAAGAATTCAGTAAGTTATTCTTCAATACTTTCTTCAGCTTCAAACATTTTAATTTGACTTTTCAAAATGTAAACAATTTATAATAATTTTAAACATGCTTAAAAATGTCTGTCTGAGCATTGTTTATTCATCGATGAAGATTTGAAACAGATTGGCTAAGGAATAACAGAGAAATCGACTAAGATATACTGAGCAAAATCAATGCAAAATAGGATATTCTTTTTTTACCGTCAGGGACGCTAATTTGAACCGTCATAACTTTTGATTCGAAACAGCTATTTACATTGTTAATATCTCAAATTGTAGCAATCATTACTACTATAGAATATCATATTAACCTCTATTCTATGCTCTTTCAGATTTGAGAAATTAGCAAAAATATGAACATCCCTGACGGTAAAATTTTTTTGATCTTCCCCTATTATATTTTTTTAATGAACCTTGTAACTTTTATTTTTAAAAAGGTAATGATAATGGTGAACATAGAACATAAGATAAAGGCAGTTCTCAGGCAAAGGACGGAAAGTGAAGAACTCAAGCATAAATTGCTGCCTTTGATGATTGCTCAGTTTTTTAGCACTTTTTACCAACATCAAGCAAATTCCCACGCTTATTCTAACATAATAAATTAAAAAATGAAATTGCAAACATGTTGACAGAACATGAGCATCAATTTGTTTTCTTAAAATGAAAAAAAAAAATTTTTTTCTTATTAAATTTCCATATAAAAATCTGACGACACGTAAAATATCAACTGACGTCTGATTCTCATAATAATTATGGTACTTGAAGGATCATCATGCCTTCAAAAAAATTCATCTTGTGAGA
>JACWBX010002316.1:52545-63808 GCA_014622435.1 Polypedilum pembai | reverse complement strand
TTTCACTAAACAATGTTTACATTTCGCTCACTTCGCGCATTCTTCGCACACTTTCGCGCATTTTACAATTTTTCGCGCTTCGCCCCAGTGATCATCCCCTTGCACTGTGGGCTGAAATTAAAAATTTCGTCCGGAAAATATTTTGAGTATTGATTCTTGTAAAGCATAAATAGACGATTCTAAAATGCATTAAATCATAATTTTTAGACAAGCCGTTCTCGAGATATGGCCATTTTTGTATTGAGACAAAAGTTATTTTTTGTCTTCACTTAAACGGCTCTAACTCACTCATAGTTAAACCGATTGAGCTCAAATCTTTTTTAAATAATAGATAAATAAATTACGCACATTTTGATATATAATATGTTATACTTTTGTTTTGATATGTGGTCTATAGGAGCTTCAGATGCTCAAAAATCCCTAATTTTTCTTAAAGAAGAGTACAAACTTCACTCTGGCTCGCTTATAATAAAAGTTTTTTTCAATCTGATTGCGGTAATTAAAAGCTCTTACAAATATCTCGAAACGGTTTTGAATTTAGATTTTTAGAATCTTTCGTTTTAAAGTTATGGTTTTTTGAAGTTTTAGTAAAAGTCAATTTTGACGATTTTTCCCATTTTTTAGCATTCATACGCCTCTAGCGAAAAATTTTGTATGGCGGATATTAAAATTTTTTGCTGTTTTTGAAAGCCTTATTATATACCAACATAATAAGACAAAAAAATTAAAAATCGTTTTACCGCTAACTGCGCCACGAGCATTTGTTTGAGTCCATGAAAAAATTTTATTATTAAATAAATTAGCTCTAGTTCAAGCTCTATTATTTTTAAATTTTTAAAACGTATTGAATATCATTTTAATTCAAAATACCAACATTTTAAGACATTAACCATGAAAATCGGTTGAAAAATAAGCTCACTATGATAAAAAAACGATATTTCATGTACACAAAATTGCTATCATGAGTTTCAATGCCTCTAGTTCAGTCAAATCTTGTTCGATTGAGCTAAATTTAATTTTTTTGAATAGATATTGGTCTATATTTTATGTATATATATGGTTTTAGTACAATTTTTTGTAATACTATAGTGTGAGAGCAGTCTTAATTCAAAATCTGAAATTGGTGGGGGTTTTTTGTCAGGCTGCGGGGATCAAAAAGAAAAAATTTTTACAGTTTTCGATTTTAAGACTTTTTTGGGTAATTTAGGATCGTAGAAGACGTTTCCGACAAAATTTTTTGAAAAACTTGTCATCTAGAAGCTATAGGAGGCTGTTAAAATTTGGAAAATTCTTATATTCGATTGCCACCTACAACACATTTTGAGCATCTGAAGCTCCTATAGACCACATATCAAAACAAAAGTATAACATATTATATATCAAAATGTGCGTAATTTATTTATCTATTATTTAAAAAAGATTTGAGCTCAATCGGTTTAACTATGAGTGAGTTAGAGCCGTTTAAGTGAAGACAAAAAATAACTTTTGTCTCAATACAAAAATGGCCATATCTCGAGAACGGCTTGTCTAAAAATTATGATTTTATGCATTTTAGAATCGTCTATTTATGCTTAACAAGAATCAATACTCAAAATATTTTCCGGACGAAATTTTTAATTTCAGCCCATAGTGCCTTGGCGAAATATGAAAAAATAGAAGACATTTTGCTGTTATTTTATATATGAAAAAACGTAATGAAACGCGGCAAATGCATAAATATATCGGATTACAAATTCGAATCGATCGAAGTTATACTTGTGTAGCTATTGATAGAAACTTTAAAAAGCATTTCCGATACTCACAATACGGTGATCTTCGACAAGAACCTCTAAATTAATTAGTTGTTTTTAATTAAACTCAATAATATGAGAATAAAGATAGTGTAAAAATTAAAATATTTTATCTCGAATTTTCTTTACGTTTATAAACAATATTTATCCAGCAATTTCATATAATAAAAACTCCGAAAATTTTCCATTAGCAAAAAAAATGTTAAAAGTAAAAATAAAATTCAATTATTAAAAACCGTTGAACTTGATTAATGTTGAAACATTAAAAAAATTATTTTTTACCTATTATTTACTTTAGATTAATTTTTTATCGTTCGATGAATAAGCCTTATTTGATGGGCTATTTTCTTTCTAACTTTAAAAACTTAATGAAACAGGTAATGTTTAAAATGTTTATTGGTCATTCGAAATAAGTTTTGATTATTTTAAAAAATTCTAACTTAATGCTGCGCCGTAGTAAATTAAATTTAAATCGCACATACTAGCTAAAAATTTTATGATAAACTACATGAATTGTGCTTATTAATTAGATCTCTTATCTTAAACTTTTTCTTATCAAATCTTAGACAAATAAATATGTGGAAATAGATAGATAGATAGATATTTATTCTACAAAAAGATTATTTACATATGTATACATGGAATTTTTGTGATATTACCCTAACGGCTTTAAATCAGTGACTTATTATGAGACTTGAGCCTTTTGACTTTACATGTATTTCTATGGTATATACGTGTTTGAATTCTGAGGAAAATTTAACAAAAACCTCACTAGCGTGGAACTTTATATAAAATTAAATTAAGTTTAAGTTAAAAAGAAAGAAAGAAACGAATATAAAAAGAATGCAATTAAACTACTAAAGGAAGTTTGTGTTTCAGTCTCGCTGGTAGTCGATTCAGATCATATATTCCTAATGGTGATATGAGATTATTCTCATGCGAATGACATGAGTCATAGAATTTATTTGTCAGTTTATCAACAATATCTCTAATAAAGGGGGTATTTGCCCTAGAATGAATCTCATTAGTGCTGACAAACTCGTCCCAAGAAATGTTTAAGCAGAGTTTTAGTATCTTATTTTGAAAAGTTTGTAGCTTGTTAAAATGTGATATATGTGGAAATAAATATTTATATCTAACACATTTTAGTAGGGTTCGGTATTATGCAAATAAGAAGAAGAATTATGCGCATAATTTTAATGCGAACCCTACATTTTCTTTTATCATATTTTGACTCAAGTTCTTCCAGATACTTTTTGTATCTTTGTAATTGAAACATAAGAATATATTTCTTATAGGACTTCATTATTACTTTCTCCTATGTGGTTTAACTAAAAGTTCAATGAACTGAAATTATATTTAATATTTATTTATTTAGTATAAGACACGTGATTAAATGAAAGTAAAATGATGCATTCATGCGTAAAAAATATTAAATATAATTAAAATATCAAAATAAAATTTAAAATTTTATTATGTCTATTGAAATAAGCCTTTAATATAAAAATTTGCATATAGAATTTTGACAACTCTTTGATTTACTGATAAGAATTTTAATATTTCGTAAATAAGAAGCAAATAAATAATAAAAGTTTCTACAAAATTCAAGTGAATTCAAGCAGATTATTTTTGGTTTATTTTAAGTATTAAATTTAAATAATCACTTACATTTAAAAATTTAATAAAATATTGTCACTATTAAAACTTTATTTTAAAATTGCATGCTCTCAAATTAAATTAAAAAATTTATTCTAAATTTATTTATTAAAAGTCATTCAACTTAATAGTCTAAATCACAAATGCACTAAATTATTATTCTTTATGCATAAATTTACATCATTTTCAATAATTTTTTCCATTAGCACTTTATTAGAAGTAAATTTTTTTTGAAGTGAGCACACAAATAGTCAAAGAAATACTGAATTACATGTACTAGAAAATCGTTTTGATATTGATTTGCTTTTTTTCTTTAAAGTCTTAGAATTGAAGAAAACGAAAGAGAGACAAATAATATAAAGGAGATTGATGAGAGCGACATTCAAATTTAATTAATCTAGATTGAAAATTGAATTGGATAAAATGCATGCAGTTTAATTTAAGTTTTCGCTATTTAATTTTTCAACGACTGCATCAAACAATTTAAATTTATTACTAAAAAATTGGTAAACTCACCGCGTAAACATGGGTAAGAGTGACGCATTATCACTCAAACTGGATAATTTCTTTTTTAAAATTCAGTTTTTGCAAAAAATTACATAATCATAAATAATCGCAAATAACAAACAAACTAATTAAACAGAAGTGAACAATCTTAAAAAAATATACTCTAGTGCCTGAAGCGCATGTATTAGTAATTATGTCAAAAAATTACCTTTGACATGTTTTTATTATGTTTTTTGACAATTGGGAACTTTTTATTTAACACCATGCCGGACCACCATTGACTGGTATGCACTGGCCTATGGTCGACATTATCCCAAATTATTTTTAATGCCGTCGTTCCCTACACCTCAAAGCCTTTCTAACGATATGCTATACTCCTATATTGAAAAATTCGAAATTTTCATATTATATGACTTTATGCCTGGTCCATGCCCTTGTTTGCACATTTTTTGACATTTAAGGAACATTTATCACTTCATGCCCCTCTACCATGGACTGGCATGAACTTTGAAAAAATAAATAGGCGGTAACTCATCCTCATGCTGAGATCTATCTAACAAGGTTTAGTTCACCTTTCCACGATCTTCTTTTTTCGTGTTATGGATTAGACAGAGATAGATAAAAGAAAGTGGGCTTTCTTTTTCAAAGAAAATGCTAAAAAATGTCTTAATTTTTAATATTAATTTGATTTTTTATTACAAAAGTTTAATATTTTTTAAAATTTTATTTTTGTTATTGTCTCATATTGTTCATTATCTCAAAATTTTTTTTTGTTTTGACAGTTTTATGATTATCACTGACCTGATTTAAAACACGACATTAAATTTTGAAATATTTTAAACCAGTAACTAGTAAATGATGTGTCACTTTGCACCGAATATATCTATAGGCAAGAACAAAAAAAATAAGGAATTTTGCACAGTTTTTGCTCACTTTTTTATAATATTTTATAAGCTTCATTGACTAATAACCAATCATTTTGTATTTGATTCGTAAGTTGAGATGCTTTAGTTTAAATAAAATCGACAAAAACAAAAATTCTGATTGTTGCTCACCAGAGTTGTTACGTGCGAGGTGCGGAAATTTTTTTTGTTTTTTGAAAAATTTGTTTTATTAGTTTTTTGGTTGTTATAATTATAAAATAACATGAGAAAATAATATTATATAATTTAAAAAATTAAAAAACCACACTTTTATTAATTTAGCAAAAATCGAATTAAAAAGTAAAAAATAATATTATATAATTTTAAAAATTAAAAACCACACTTTTATTGAAGCGAACTAAAAAGTAGAAAATAAGCTTTTAGGTCTCTTGTCTTCTGATGAAATCTTTATGGTGAAAGTTACATTTGATTATTTAATTCTATAATTTTAGTCTTACACTACTACACTTAATTATATGTTAACATTTAACACTATAAAAGTGTGGGGCGCATCTTACAACTCTTACATTATCTACTGCATAATATTGTCTAATCATAATATAATACACGACGGAGTTAATAATATGCGCCCCGAACTTTTTAGTTCGATTTTTGCTAAATTAATATTAATTTAAAAACAGTATTAGTTTCTGTATTTTATCTGTATACTTTTAAAAATGGTATGAGTTCCATTTGAATGAAATAATTCCTTTGTATTAAAGTTATTTTCCAATTTCGGAAAAAATTGATACAACGATATTCCTGCTGTCATTAGGTTTAATTTTCCTCGTTTATTTATTGATTAATATTTGTCATTTTCGTTATTTTAAAAACGTTTTTAGGAAAAAATCTCATAAAAAAAGTCAAATCTGAATTTTCCATTAGAAAACTGAAAACCTGTAAAAAAATTTTAATTTTGACAGAAGATTTTCACCACAAAAGATATTTTCCTTGAAAGATTTTCCCCTCTTAAGAATTTCACCAAAACAATCACAAAATATTTTCAACAAAAAAATTTTCACCACAAAATATTTTCAATAAAAAATTTCACCAAACATATATTCACTATAAATGAATTTTACCAATAATTCATAACTATATCTTGTTAGATAGACAAGAGCATAGGTTATAAACTATTGATTTTTTTAAAACATGAAACCCTATTGCATACATTTTAGGTATCTATTCTTAAACATTGAAAAACCTTTATTATATAGGGATATTACGAATCCTTGGAAAATTCTTGACGCGTAAATCACGATGCCATTAAATTTTTTTGAAATAGTATCTGTTATACATTAATGCATGCTGGTAAATGGTTATGAATGGTGGTACTGCATGATATTAAAAAGTTCCTAAATGTCATGAAATGAAAAGAAAACATGTCATAAATTAATTTTAGGGTATGATGCCCTAGGGCATTAACCCCAGGTGTTAGAGCATGGTCTTCGAAAATTTCCACAAATATTGGACTATAGTATATTGTTGAAAAAGTTTCAAATCATAGTTAAAGATAGCACAAAATGCCGAACCTTAGTTGGAAGGTTTTTTCAAATTTCCGGAAACGAGAATGAGACAAAAACACTATGAAAACAACCGAAATTTTTAAAAAGTTGTTAAAAACAATGAATTTTTAAATATTTAATATTATTGATAAACTTGTTAACAACAAGTTTTATGTGAAAATAATTGCAATATATAATCAAACATACTGATCTGTCAAGGCAAAAATGCAGTATAATATCTGACTAGTAGGGGGTCTAGATTGATCTACTTGTTTTCTTTATGCCTAAAATATCGAGATCAGTTAAACAATTGAACAAACAATTAGTTTCAAATTTTTCTCTAAATGAGTTCAAGCAACTAAAAACTGATTTTAAAGGAAAAATTTAGTCAAATTTATCAATATAACTTTTTAATTTCTAGGGTGAAAATTTGATCATGAAACTAAGTAATAATAGTCTTGTACTATTTTTTAAATCATTAGTAATTGTATGATTAATAAATGAACAAACCCAATGAAATTCCAATGGTAAATTTTAATTATAAATATAATTTTTATATTCAGATTATTTTATAAAATTAAAACAAAGTCATGAAATAAATTATTAGAATAATTCTGATTCAATCTTTTGTTGTTCCTTGATTACTTCACGTATCGTTGAATTTGGTGATATAATTCATAATTTAGTCGTTGAATCTTTGTCATTATTTTATTTTTGACATTATTTAAGTTTATTCTTTTGTTAATATTAAAATTAATACTAATAATTAAAGTTAATTTGTCAAAAAGATAGAAAAATTCTAGGAATAAGTTAGAAATTCATTTCTTGCAATTAAACACAAATAATTAATTAATAACAATTAAAACAAAAAGGTAAATAAGTACATTCAACTAAAGAATGGTTCTATTAAAAGAAAATTTCTTTCTCAACAACTATACATAAAAACTCAAATTCACTCAATCATACGTTTGTTGTTGAATAAATGGCATGATAAATAAATGTCACAACAGGAATCAATTAATCTTTAATAATATTATTGTATTGTACTTTGGATAAATCGATTTAATTACTGTCCCAACAGCAGTTTTTATCAAAAGAATGCTTCTGTTGCCATCAATAAATAATCGATGTCAGTTATTTTCACCGTGTTTTAGTTCATTTATAGTTAAAGGTAAATAAGTTCAGATAGATTGGATGATGATGATGGAATATTTTCAGTAATTTCAATTCAGTTGCCAACAAGCTGCTCTGTCATTTATTCGAGTGTATATGACTCTCATTTTTGTAGGTTTTAAATATTAAACGAATTTCATGGTCATGTAATTCTTGTCTCCATGTTAGTAGAAATGAAAAATAAAAAAAGTGAATTTGAAATTCACCTGACACATAGGGGCGAATATTGAACACATGTTGAACTATATTTTTAAAAACGATGACTGTGGCGAGCAGGAAATGCAAGTGTATTTGAAAGTATGTCAAAATGTGATCAATACCAAAGCAATTGAATGAGGGATGATCAGTTTCTATTCAAATACATGCTTTGTCTTAACTTTTGCCGCATATTGTAATTTCTCGTTTGTTTTACAGGAAAAGAGAGAGAATTTTAAATTAAATTCCAAACTACAATTTCCCGATGTTATTGTACACAATTAAAGTACTCTTTTTGTGTATATACGCATAGAATAAGACAGACAATTGTGTATACAAAAGAGAAGCAAAATTATTCACAACAGAATATAATGAAAATGAATATCAAGCCATCAGCAGAATGTTTACCGGACCATAACAATTTTTTATAGCTAAATTCAGTTCTATCCCACTCAACCCGGCTTATTTTTTATTATGTCACTTATACAGGTGAACTCATTCACTTGCTAGTGAGTGAGTGTAAAATACGTTAAAAATTGGTATTCTTATTTTCTCTCCTTTTGCGAATAATATGAAATTGCCATGAGAAAGTTCAAATTCATAAGAACAACTTACAAATCTTCTTGTAATGATTATATTACATTAATCTTCATCTCATTTCTAACGTTTATATAAATAGCACTATTTAGATTATAGAACACTGATTATAAAATTGCTTTCTCAGCGTCCATTTCTTTTTAGAAATTCACAGTTGAAAATTTTAATTCTTTTCTTATTTACTCACTCTTTTTTGGCACAGAAAGTTTTTAAATTTGTTTGTTTTTGACAATTGTGAAGTTTTTAAATGAAAAATTAATTCTTCTGTGAAACAGTTATTGTTAATGAGATAGTTGAGTAATTTTTTTAAGTGTTGAGTATTTAAGATTGCTACAAAATCACTCAATTTTGTCTTGAAAAATGTTCTCATTAGTAAAATTTTTCATTAAATTTATGAGCTATGTACCAAGGAACTCAAAGCATACGTGCTTTATGAACGGCCATAGCGATAGCAAAATCAACTTTCTGAAAAAAACCAAAAATATATTTCATTTAAATTTACAAATTACAAACAAACATGAAGAAAAACAGCAATGTCAATAAACAGGTATAAAGAAATAAACGATTTTTTTAAGAAAGAGGGTTCAATTTAGGTTTTTACAGATGGAAGGTTTTTAAAATTTAAATTTGGCTCCCGAAAATGAAGAGCGGCCAAGTGAGTAAAAGAGTAGTAATGAAGGATTGGCACGACATGTGCCGTAAATTATTCAAAAATTACATCTTTCCTTTTCTTTCGTCGAAAAAACCCCCGAATTACTTCCTGCGACTTGTTATTTCACTTCTTCTTGTTCGCGTTTTGCCAAAAAATAAAATGTTATATGCATGTTTTATTAAGCTTTTTTAGCTTGGCTCAAATCAGCGAAACAATAAAGAAAATCGATTTTCTTGCTGCCTTTTTGAATGAGAATAAATTTCGTTCGTAAAAGCACAGAAAAATGAATTATTCTTCTTCTGTTTTTGTGATAGTGACGTCAGCGAGCGAGCACAAAGAATTAGAAATATCATGCAAGTTACTTGCCACAGAAAAAAGCCATTCATGTAATCATAGATCATGGCGATAGATAGCTGGCTAATAACATATTCGAAAATCTACAAAGCATGTAAGCTTCATATATTACTGAATAAATAAAAATGTACACGAGTCCGTGCTTTTCTTATTTTCTCTACTCATTATAGCAATGAACATTGTATTTGTGAACAAGGATAATTGCATTAGTTGAGGTTGCAAATGTTTAATTTTTGATAACATCGCCAGGCATTTGCGTGTGTATAAGGAGTTGCCTCTTTTTCTCTCTCTACCTTTTTTTCTGGAAAATCTATATAATCAGTCGACAATGTGAGGAATCTAATGCACTTTATGTTTACAAAACAATAATTTATTTCTTTTCTTCTATTCATGAGCTTTGAAAATATGAAATAATTAATGTGAAGAATTTTTGATGAATTGGGATACAAAATAATATAAATCGACTTTTTTGTTAGATGCGCATGCAAAAGCGTTATTTGAGATATGCTAATTACAAAATCAATAAAAGTTTCGTTCTTTAGATAATTTTACAACAGTATTTACATGATTAATAATTCATGGTTGCTTCATCAAAATTACGCTCACACTGGTTGTGTTTGTATGTTTATGTCAATGAATGTTCATACATTTTTAATCAAATTTTGATTCGTTCGAAACCATTAAATCAATTTAATGACCGTAAAAAATGAAACTACTTAGTGACTTGTGAAATCAAAAAAAACTTTTTCGCTCTAAACTTTTTTTATATCCTTTAATACTGTTTCTTTTTAAAACAATTTTAAAAAATGAAATTTATTTACTTATGTGAAATTCTAAAAGTATTTATTTTAAAAATTTAGTTAATGTCAATTAATTTAATAATGTCTAAAAAATACAAAATATTTTTGCTAAAAGATTTTATTTGTAATTTTTTCTAAACTTTTTTCTTTAACGGAATGATTTTTTTTAATAAATTTTTATCTGACGATAAGATGGAGCTGCTATTGATTTTAAAATATTTTTATACGTTAAGTTAAGCAATGTTTTCATTTTTAAACTGTTTAAAAATTGTATGTTTAAATGGTTGAACAGTCTTATTGAATAGAAAATAAAAATATAACGTACTGGAATAATGTTTTACTAACCTCACTTAGTTTTTTTTATTTTGTAAAGAATAATATAAAATAACGAAAGCTGAAAGCTAAAAATTTAAATTTTTTTAACTAAATGTTATTTATTTGTAATTCAAATCTTTTCTAAGAATCCAATAAGAATACTTCCAAAATAATGTTTTTTATATACTTTCAAAAATATTTTAAAGGTAAATAATTTATAATTAATTCAATTTATTTTCTATAATAATGAAGGTCTATCAATAGAAATTTTATGTTTAAAAGTTATGTGTGTCAATGAACTTTTATGAAGCAATAAGTAAAGTCAATAAAGAAAATATTGTTATTTGTATAAAATAAAATCAGTAGCTTATCAGTATTAATTTTGCCTCAATTCTAAGAAAAATTTACAATTAATTTCATTTTAAATAAAATTTCAATATGTTTCAATGTTTGAAGAAAATAATTGACCTTTTATTATCATGTGAGTTCTCAATTAAAATTATTTAATTAATAACAACTGTTTAGATGTTAATCACACCACATTTACATCTCATTTTCATCAGCCGCCTCTCTTTGACACTCATAAACATTTTCCCTCTCTTCTTCAATCGTAAATGCAGAAAAAATAAAATTTACTTTTAAAACGATTTGCTTGCTTAATGTCGCACAGTTTGCTTACAGCCTCAGTTGTGATCACGCACGTAAATAAGTCATTTAATTCTTTAGGTATCGTGTGTGATTTTATGATAGTAAAAATAGAAGTGAAGTGATTAATCAAAAAATGATAAAATTGCTT
>JACWBX010002316.1:20694-33400 GCA_014622435.1 Polypedilum pembai | reverse complement strand
GCTGGTACAGCATTCCACTCAAGCCAGAATGTAATGAATGATGATGTAACAAGTATGATACCCGGTATGAAAACAGTAGTGAAATAAAAGTGACGATCTCGTGTGAAGCGAAGATTTACTCTCAAACATGAGTAATTGCCTGGTAAGATTATTATTATCATTGGTACAAACGTGAAAATAAAAGGAAAAGGGAAGAGAAAGAATAATAAGCATAGCATTAAGCATAAATGGATTATATCAAATTCTATATGTATAAATTTGTGTGTGTGTATGTAGATGAAGAATAAAATAGAAAGAGATGATGAATATAATTTAAATGCTATTTATTATATACGCAATCATCGAGGGAAAGGTAAATTTCTCCAATAAGATGTCATGCATAATTTATTTATATGTGTATTTTCGTTATAGCAGCAGCATCAGTAGTATACATTATTTACAGTTCTCAGATATCTCCTTAACTTTTACGCTTAATGTTGTTTAGTTTACCTATCATTGATCTTGCCGGCACAGCATTCCACTCGAGCCAGAAGGTGATGAATGAGGATGTTACGAGAATAATACCGGGTATAAAAAAAGTCGTGAAATAGAATGATCGATCACGAGTAAATATAAGATTCACCTTTAAGCAGCTGTAGTTGCCTATAAAGATTCAGTAGTCAGTAAGTCG
Organism: Polypedilum pembai; assembly: GCA_014622435.1. NCBI lineage: Eukaryota > Metazoa > Arthropoda > Insecta > Diptera > Chironomidae > Polypedilum > Polypedilum pembai. Next base: position 32,730 of record JACWBX010002316.1, on the reverse strand, counting down.
ACATATATAGGAAAAATTCAATTTTGATTCCATTTTGGTATCCATAAAAGTTAGATAGTATGAAAAGAGAGAGAAAATAACTTCAATCGTTGCTATGAAGATATCATGCCATTTTCATTATATATCTCTCTCACTCACTAAGAATATTATACAGCAAAGAAATGAGCAAGCAGCAAAATGAGGAAGAAGAAGTGAAAGTATATTGACACTTATCAGTTAAAAGAAACGAGATGCAAAAGCATTTTATTTTTTTTTCTACGATGAATTTATGTTTATGAAGCATGTGAGATTTTTCTTTGCTTCAAATATATTTTACATGCTTTGCTGTCATATATGAGTATCAATCTCGACATTTACATGTATATTCCAACAATTTCACTGTTGTGCACATATGAGGGGAATTTTTACTTCCTTTTTTTTCTCTCTACCCTTGAATGAAAATTTTTAAAACCTAGAATCAATATTTCCATCTTTTGACATTGTTCTGAGTTAGATAAAGGGATTTTTGCTTTCTTACAAGATTTATATTGCATTTTGTGTGTTTAAGAAAATAAAAAATGATAAGATAGGAAAAATCAATGTAAATCGACTAGAATGGAGACATTACTTCATGAACAAGTCAGTGAACAATTGCCTCTCATTTAACGATTCTTGTTATGATTGCATAAAAGCTCTCTACTCGATTGTTATAACACTTTTTCTAAATAGCTTCGAAAGATAGGAAATCAATAACTTTTTTTCTCTTTTGTGTGTCATGTGTGTTTTGAGATTGAAGTGTTAGCTATAAATAAATATAGATCTCTTATATCAATAAATACACACATATGAAAGTAAATATTTCTACAGTCATTCCATAAAAGTCACATTGTTTCTGATGTTATACTAGTAAATGTAAAAATTTCTTCATTTTATTAATCTCATTTCCATATCCAACTTGTGTGTTACAATTTACATGAGTTGTCTCTTTTATGGATGCATGCAATGTTAAGAGAGAATGAATACGTATATGTGCACATTTTTGTATTTATCTGAAAAGCTCTAGCTCTTTTTTCTTCATATCTTGCAACTAAATTTTGAACGTTGAACGAAAAGCTGTTTTCGAATGAGTAAAAGTTAAAGTGCATTTTTTGCTCACTTCTCTTTTCATAGTATAGAAGTGTTAATTATTGTTTTACTTTCAATCTAAAATCTTCTTTTTGAAATGCTTTTAACTAATATGTGAGAACTTGAAAATCATGGAAAATATCACAAAAAATTTCTTAAAATTTTTTATTTTTTTAAAATGTCAATAATATCAACTCAATATTTTAAAATGAAAAATTTTTCATGTATTTTGAAAATTGCATTTAACATATATCATAGTTTCAGCTGAGATGTCCGAGTGGTTAAGGAGACAGACTTGAAATCTGTTGGGCTATGCCTGCGCAGGTTCGAATCCTGTTCTCAGCGTAATTTTTTTTTTAAATTTTTCATTATAAAACTTAAAAAATTTTTCATAACTTTTTTGAATGAATTTTTTTCAAGTTCTCACATTAAGACAATCGGTAGAAACTATCCGGATGTTTGAAAATTTTCTCTGAAAAAATCCTTTAGTTTCCATACCTTGCATATAGCATACACATTGCTTCAATTTTTTCAAAAAGGAATTTCAATTTTGGTAGAAAGCAACTTCAGTGGCTTATGTTTTACGACCAAAATCTAAGATTGGAAAAATTCTTGATGGCCTACTTTAAACCTATTAGATATAAAGTTGATTTATTTCAATTTGGCGCAATATTTAATTTAAAATATGATTTAAAAAAAATTTCGGCCAAAATTTACAATTCCAAAAAAAAAGTTCATGTCGAAACATGAAATGACATTCTTATTTAGAGGATAGATGAATAAAAGTGCAGGTTTGATGATAGAAACAAGCATATTTGAATAATATGAAGCCCGATTTAACTCTAAATAAAGTTTTTATTTTCAGTTTTGGCCAAAATTTTCTGCTAAATGAAAGAAAATAAATTTTAAATTTTGATAGTTTTAAAGTAAGCTAAAGAGTCTCTTTATTTTACAAAAATTTCGCTATCAATTTACACTTTGATTTCGGTCGAAAAAATGTACTTAAGTTTCAACCGAAATACGTTTATTCGGCCAAAATTTAACTAACTTCGCAGAAATAAAAACTTTTTACATTTTTCCTCTATGAAAGAAAGTAAAATACAATATTCTACCTAAATTTTAATACCATGACTGTATAGCTGCATTCTCATGTGGTTTATCAATATACAAGTTAAATGATCTTTATTAATAGTTTTTACAAAAGTATGATGGAAAGCATAGAAGGTTTTTTATATAAATCGTACCTCCGTAAAGTTCACTCATTGATGGATCGTTATCTTTAATCGTATACATTTGGCATATGAGTTAATATGACAGAAGAAAAAATTATTATTATTATATCAAAGATCAATTTATATATAGTTTTGTATATGCTATGGCTAAAAGCATCTAAGAGAAATAGCTTGTGGATGTTCTTCCAAAAGATTGCAAGCAATTTTATTGCAAATTGCTACACTCAAGATAATAACAAAATGTAAAAGAAATATGTAATGATACCGGAGAAGAATAAGAACACAACAGAAAGAACTTATATTTTAAATAAAATTTAAATTAAACTTTTCAAATAAGATTTCAAAAATTTTTAAAATATTTTATCAAAAAAGTTTTCATGAGTGTGGAAATGTAGTCCGGCGGCCGTCCTATCTGGCCAAATTTTCATATAAAAAAAAAATTTTTCAGAATTTTCAAATTTTTTCTAATATTCGGACTTCAGCCGCCGGACTAAAAAATATTTAAAAAACAATTTCTAATTTTTTTCTGATTTTTTCAAGTTTGGCCACCGCCCTTCACGAAGTCCGGCCGACGGACTCCAGCTAAAAAAATTTTCTCACTGGGTAGTTGTAGCTTTTTGCTATCAAAACAACAAAAAACGAGAAATACAAAAAATTGAATTTTCATGTAGAAGAAATAGCATTTAAATGCGAAAGATACATTAAAGAGAAAAGGGAAGGACTAATGCATGTATTTGTTTATGTGTAAAAGTTATGTAAAGTATCATACAAACCTCTCCAACTTCCTTTGACCTCACAAAGAATAGTCTGATTGTGTATGAGATATGCATTGAGCGTTGTCAATGAGGGACTCTTTCGTAGAGTATCTTCATCGTTTTTCCACACATACGTTATTGCAGATTGCTCATATGAGACTGAAAAACATAAAGAAAAAAAAAAATTATCATCATACATACACATGAATTACGGCAGCCAAATGTAAATCCAATAAAAGAACGGAAGTCGTTACTTACTGCTCTCGAGAGCAAATGAACACAATGGATCATCGAACGGAAAGATTTGTAGCGATCCCTGACACGATAAAATCAAGTGTCGTCTGTTGGGAGGAAATACAAAAAAGGTATTATGCATTTACAGAACGTTTAAACTACAGAAATTGTTTTTCACCTCATCAGATAATTGATTGTGCCGTTTCGATAGATTCTTAAGGCAAAATGCATTGGTATGAGAGGATCCTTAAAGTCACCATGCATAATGAAATATGTGTCAGGTAACCAAATATCCTCATGATGATGTATTGCATTTAAATACTCATATTGTGATTGATTTGCATATCTCAGTCTCGGATCGTACCATTGTTGTTGCAGCAAAAATTCCACTTCGTATTTCTATGAAACAAAGACATGAGGAAAAGAAATTGAAGCAATTTTGTTTAGTCATTTAAAATAAATTAAAAACTTACTAAACTAGATTCATCTGGCGATGCTAAACTTAATAATAACACGCTAACGTTTACAGTTAAAGTTCCTGCAAAGAAACGATAAAAACAAAAACACACAAAAGAAGAAGAATTTTAATTAATTCAACTTTTCATCTCGGTATAAGAAGAAAGAAATTTCACATAGTTTACACAAAAAAAGAAAAATCTAGCAATTAGAAATTGAGGAAAAGTTTTAATTATAATAATTTGGCATAGAGAAAGTAGAGAGAAGATTAGTGAGGTAGTAAAAAAATATATATACAATCATATTTAAAGATTTATGCATTGAAAGAGACATTGTCCAGAGAAAAACAAGTAAGGATGAAAATTTCTTGAGTTTGCTGTAAAAAATGAGATGAAGTTATTAAAAAAGCTGTCTGAGCATGCATCTTTATGTAATTTATGTAGCTGAATATGCAGTCATTTATCACTTTCTTAAAGAAAATTTCTTGTGCACTAAAACGGTTGCAGAGCTCTTTTCTATTTTCTTTGTTTCAACAATTTTTTCTCTTGACTTGAAATTCATTTAACGAATTTATCATCTAATCGTACAAGTCACTTCTCTTTCCCATTCAATAAATGCAACTGGCAAGTGCTGTTAATGTGTGTGCTCGTAGCTAGAGATGCAATGAACGTCTCAAATTTTGAAATTTGATTTTGTGAAAAGTTGCTACTATGAATGCATAATAAATGCATAAATTGCCAACTACCATAAATACGAGTTTTCATTCACATGAACAAAGAAAAAAATACAGCAGTGTGAGTTGTCTCACAAGAGAGATATATTGCAGCAAAGTTTTCATTGTTCTCATTTTTCTTTTTCTATTGGCGAATAAATGTTTGAAGGAGGGAAAGTTGAAATGACATTCAAAGAGTTCGTTGCCACAATATTTATTATAAAAGAAGAATTCCATTTTTTGCCATGATTAATTTTTACGTTATATTTTTATTCTTGTCATTGACATCGCATAACAGCAATTGTTTTTTTTTATGATGAAAATTCTTTGTTCAGAATTGTTTAGATTTTTTTCATTGGAACTTTAAGCGTGAAAAATCAACTTTGTTTTCTTTATGAATTTTCTGTCGTACAATCAGAAAATATGTAACTGAAATATTTAATTTCTTTTCTTCTCTAAAATTTTCACAATGAATTTCTTCACCCTCAATGCCAATAATTTCTTTTTGCTTGACTTTTCAATTTTCCTTTTCATTGTGCATGAATAAATATTTTTACAAATGAAAAAGTTAAATAAGCATAATGATTTTAAGCAAGAAAGTATGTAAATAAATGAAATCAAATTAAATGTTTCAAAACATAAATGAAAAATTCTATTTAGTGATTTTTTTAAAATGCAAAAAGCAAAAGAGTGATATAAAATAAAGGTCAATAGAAAATAATGCTGAAAAAGTACTTTTGAAACTTTATCGAGTGAATTTTTTCTCTTTTTTGTGCCAATAACTTTCTAACAACATCAACATTTTATCGTTCATCTGATTCTGATTTCTCGTAAGAAAAAGCAAAAAGTTAAAAGTTAAGTAACACAAGCATTATAAAGTTCTGAAATTTTCAAAATCAGCGAACGATAAAATTAACAAGATCTAAAAACTTTTTCAACAACAAGAAAAATATATCTAATGAGAGAACGGACCACGACTGTGTGAACGTCCAGGATATCCTTTAAAGGATGTTACATTTGATACCATTTCAGATGGCGATTTTAAATTACAGCAAAAGTCTGCATCTGCAAAAATACATTAGTAGCCAATGTTATACAATTGTCATCATTAATAAGTGAAAGACGGGATCTAAAATCATTAAATTGAGTTTGTTTGTATTGTATTTACAAGCAAAGTGATAAAAAGTGTCCAATTTGACCCTTCTTCCTTGATTTACAAAATAGGTAAAAAGAGATCCTTTTTTGATTCAGTGAATACTTAAGATAACTGTATCCACATTAAAAGCACTTGAGGCTCAAAGGCAAAATATTTTCTATGCTAATTCATACCTTTCAGAAAAATTTTTCTTTTCTGATTTTTTTCATTTTAAATTCATTCAATTTGTCACTTATTGTTCATGTTCTGCCATCTCATCCTTTTCACTTGTTATCATTTCTTTTCTTTTCTTTTTATTTCAAAAATAAATAGATGAAGAAGAAGAAGAAATGAAAATGTGTAAATTCAATAAAAGAGAAAATTGTATCGAAAGCATCATGTCAGATGGAATTTAAATGAAAAAGATTGGCGACAGGCGGTAATTTTCAGTCTTTATTAAATTTGCATTGAGAAAGTCTTTTTTGGAATGAATAAGCTATCACCTAATTGTTGAATCAGAGAATTGATTTAAATCTATTTTCTAATGCAAAATGACGCAAGAAAATAGAAAATTCGTTAACATTTTTATTATGATTTATCAGTAATGAATTTAGTGTGTGAGGAAAGAATTAAGTTTTGTATTATTTTTGAGATAAAATCTAAAAAGCTCTATTTAAAAGATTAATCGCTTGTACACACACAAAACTTATAATAGTTTTTGTCTCTTTTCATTTTATTTCATTCATATTATTGCTCTGTGCACTAGCTGGTTGAGCTTATTTTCATAAATTAAAATGGATTCATTAAAATTTTCAGTCCAAGAAAATTTTTTTTTTAATCGGATTAAATTTTTTTGCTTAATAGGATAGAAGCTAGAAACGTATAGGGACAAATTTGAAACTTACATTAAATAAGTGAGAAAGTCATAAATTATGTTAACAATATTATTGTCTTGAGTGTTTATGATCTCTTTTTTGTAGTTCGCAGTCGAACTAACGTTCAGTTTTGGGTCAAATTATAAAAAAATTTGTTTTTAAGAGATAATTCGACCCAAAAGGAATTCTTGGAAATGAATGGATGAAAATAGAGTACACATATATTCCCAATTCAACTAATGCACATAGGCAACAAAACTCGTTAAGGTTAAAAAGTGAAAAGAAAGATCAAAATTTTCATCCTTAACAGAAAGAAATAGGAGAGAAAACGTAACAATTCAATCAATCAACTTACCGAAGACGGGCGGCAGCAGTCGTTTGTCGTATCTTGAGTTTTTGAGAAGATGATCAAGAATTTCCTTATCGGATTTTCCATCAGAAAAACTAGAAGCAAATTTAATTTAACAATTCTTGACATTTTGTGTACGTGTAAAGAAAATACTTACACAGGATGCGATGCCGCGTCGGTTGATGCTGACGTTGGAGTCGTAAGATAGCATAGAGCTAATATCACACTTGATGCTGCATATAAGCATATTGATTGCCTTACTAAGTAGTGACTATGTGATAGATTTGAGTTAGATGTAGATGTGTTTGTGGTTGTAGTTGTTTGTGTAGACGATCTCGTGGTGTTTGTCGTACGTATATTATCATGATGGTGTCTTCTATAAGCTAAAGTTGATGAATCTTCATGCTCTTCTACTATGTGTTCACTATTTTTGCTAATTGTTGAGATCTCATAATCAGTCGATGATAAATTCTCATTGTGAAGCTGCTGCTTGGTTTTAAAGTACCATTTGAAAAGATGCAAAAGGCTTTTTGGATGCACTTGACTTCTACTTATAACGTATGCTGACGAATTTCTAATTATACTAAATACGCTTGTGTTTGTCACTTCATTTTTCAATGTGCTGCTTGATTGATTGCATTTATAACCCATATTATCTGTAAAAGAACAACCAAAGAAAATCATCAGCAAAGTGACTTTTTATTAATAAAGCCAAGTAATTTAATCAGTATATGGACGAGCAGCAAAGTTGAATGATGCCATAAGAGAAAATTAAAATTACATGAGTTTAAAGTAAAAAGGTTTTCAATTTATTTAAAGAGAATTTTAATACCATTTGAGAAGAGCCATCAAAAAACATCTTCTTCAAATTAATTAAATTATCTTTCAATGGAAAAACCTCAGCAAATCAAAAAATTTGTGGCAAAAAATGGCATAAATTAATTTACATTCAAAATAAATAAAAGAAAAGATCCTTTTAAATTACTTTACAAAATTCTGTTGAAGGTCGATGGAAAAAAGGTTCTCAAAACAAAGTAATTACGCAAAATGAGCTGAATAAATTTTTTTACCTATTCTCGAAAGTAAATCTTTCAATGAAGTGTGAGAGAAAATTTTTTAATTTGAAAAAATAATTTTAACATCGTTTGTTTCATACCAGAAAAGAAAATGTTGTATTCAGTTCTTGATGTTGTTTTTAAATTAGTGGAAAATGTAAATAAAAAATTGCAATTTCTAATATTGTTCACGATTCTTCTTATGCTTTGCAAATTACATATGGTTTATCTCTACGCTCTCTTGAATACAAAACCATTATAAGTGAATTTTTTGCTCGCTTTTTCCCTAATGTTAAGCCACGGCAATCATCTGCTAATGTAATAAATTTTCATCACGACATCAGAAACCCAGAAGGATTTATTTATTTTTATGTGCGCGCGTTGCCAAATGGATCTTTCATCGGAATTTATCATAATGCAAACTGCATTACCTCAATAAAATGAATGAGTAAGAACAGCAACCTTCCGACATGTTTCTTGCTTGCTGAGAGTAAATGAAAGGAAGAAGAAGGTTGAATGGCCGATATATTTTATTTTTATCGCCACATGGACATTTGCCTTCCTGGCATCGATGTCTGCCTTCGTGTAGATTTTTGATTTGAACTCGATATGAGAGACTATTTTCTTTTTTTATTAATGAGTATTTTTTATGGAAATTATTATATTATATTTATTTCTGACGAATGAATTGTTTCTAATTGTTTAGCATGAAAATAATTGATTAGCTTAAACTCTATTGTTTGATTTAAAGTTTCATTAAATAATTATTAATAAATTAATTATTGATTGTTAAATTAATGAGCTTAGACAAAAAATTTTGAGAAATTGCAGCAACTGGTTGTCGACTTAAAGGTTTTTATATAAATTGTGTTTGCATGAAATATCATTTGGAACAATTTTGAAGATTTATGTATGTCTAGTTATTTATTTCTTACAGAAGCTTGAAATTCCTAAATATTCCATTTCAGACTGACATGCTTGTAAAGCTCTTATAAAAGAAATGCTGATTCTTGAATTTTCAATTAATTCTTTTTCGATACTTGCTTATTCTATATTTTGCTATCAATATTTTATTCATCGTAATCAATTTATTTAGCATATATCAGCCTATATCAAGTCACTGTTAGAAAATTTGTCCTTTATATTCTAATTCACTTTTAAAATATTCAGTCGGCGATTGTGTAATGCTGCATAAAAGGAAACAAAAAAAAAAGACAGTGATCGATAAACGCCTTTTTACATATATATATATACAACATATAAGCACGGAATTTATAAATGATCATGATGTATTTAGGATGAAATGAAGAAATTTTTTTATGTGACGTGAAAAAAAATCGAATTACTCATGGATAATAGAAGAGTTAGCTACATATCGATAAAAACTCGAATGTAACAAAAATAAAGTCATACTCGCATATTAATAAATAACGCATATTTGCTGTCTACCATGAACTCGAACTGGGACGAAGAAAAAATATTTTTGTACATTCATTCATCGATGACGAATCAAATTGCCTTTCTTATTGTATCGATTTTCCACTTTTTGTGTTGACATGAAAAAAGAGACTTTCATTCACCTGTTCCAGTAACTCTCTTACTAGCATTATTTGAAATGTAAAAAAGTTTAAATGAATGAGAACGAATACAAAAAGAATATTTGCTGCGTTTTTCTGTTATTTTCATCTCTCGCGCATCATATCACATGATATGAATACCAAATGTATGCATAAATGTGTACACATTGAATAAATAAAAATTGATGAGAGAACTTTTTTCATCAAAAACTGTGAACAAAAAAAATAGAATGGAAAATGAAAAATAATTTTAAAAAATGAATAACTTTAAAGAACAAGCATACTATATACAATGCAATGCATCAATTTAAGTATAAGTTTTTAAATTTCTAACTTTTTCTAATTTACGAAATAATTTATAAATTTTTTTTTAAATTAATTTTTCTAGTTAATCTTATCATATTGTTATTGTTTGCTTATATTCATGACAAATTATTGAAAATTCATTTATTATTGTAATGCGCTGATATTGTATACAAATGACTACTCATATTGTGTAGAGATAACAAATCGGAACTTGAAATTTTTTCAAAATAATTAAAACAATAAAGATAGAGAAAAGTGTTAATGCGAAAATAAGAAAAGTTTTTCATGTTTTAAAATATTTACGTTTTCAAGCGAGGATTTTTTTTGTAATAAAACTTTAAAAATTTTTTCTTTTATTCATTGTCAATAAATATTTAGTGTTCATTTTTATTTAATGAGCTCGAGGTTGCTCATCTATTTCAATCTCTTAAAAGTTTTCTGATAAGTCATTGGATAAGTTTGAAATCTAAAACCTAAATAATTAAAGTTTTACAACAAAATACTATAAAATGAAGTCTATTTTATGAGCAAAACAATTTTTTTCAACTTCAAGAAAGACTAATATTCAAACTTTTAGACCTTTTGTTATAGAACTAAAAATATTTTCAGCAATTACCATACAATGTATATTATCACCGCCAACATCATTCATTTTATATTAATAAACATCTTTTCTTTCTTTTCTTATGAATTTTATGTTATGCCATCCAACGCGATATATTGAGTAAAATAAACAATGAGAAATATATCGAGTTTTTAAAATAAACAAATGACACCATCAATTATTTTTAGCATATCAAAGTTTCATCAAAATTGTATAAAATTAGAATTGAGTGATGGACAGTTTTCAACTTATATTGTCTTTAATATTAATGGATTTTACTAAAAGATATCACGACTATTCATCGATTTTTACAAAATCATTGAAAATGTTTGCAATTTGTCAAAAGTGATTGATTTCGTTACATGATTTTGCTATTTGATCAAAATAACAGACGCGTGAGACTTAGATGAAAAAACAGAGTTGTCGAAAAAACTTTTTGAAAATTCATAACTTAAACATAGGCTTAACTTCTGTCGATTATATTAAAGTTTTTTGTTGGTAGAATAATTCATAATAGAAATTTTGAAAAAAAAAAAAATATTTCTATTGAAAGTTAAAGTGAATCAACAAAAAAAAACCCGCAAAAACAATTCTATAAAATATTTTTTTCAATTTATTTTTTGCTATCCATTAGGTCAAAATGAGAAAACTTTTACAGACAATATCATTACTTTCTAGTCTTGATGAGATAAAAAAATTCCTTTTATTAATACAGAGATTATGAATAAAGCTAATTACATGTTTTCTTTATGAATGTTTATCGATGAAAAGAAGCTTAAGTGAACATTGAGAAATTGAAAAAGTTTAAGATTCATTCAATTTCTTATTCAGCTTTGAAGTCAATTCATTCAAACAAGAAATTTTTCATAATTTTTTATTGCTTTAAATAAAACTTCAAATGAAAAAGCTTTCAATTACTGATTAAATAATTTAGCTCAATAAAAGAACCAAGTTTTTCTTTTGAATATTCACCAAAAAATTAATTCATAATGTGAAATGAATCTTTTGCTCTTTTTTTCTTGATATTCTACTTGCCTTTTAGCTCATTTATTAAATTCTGATTTAATGAACGTTTTTAATATATTTTCAGCTTATCCAATTAAAGTCTAATTGTCATTTTTCACATAGTTTCTGCAATTAAAATTCTTAGAGATAAACTTTGGGCATTTTTACTTAATGAAATATTCAAATATGTGCTGCAATTCACATACTCTCAAAATAAAAGAATAGGAAGAATTCTATTTGAATTCAATGGTGAATAGCTTCCTTATCACCAGATAAAAATTAATAATTTAGTACGAAAAAAGTGCTTATAAGCTTCTTAGTAGGCTTTTTCCAATTCCCGGGAATTGAGTTTTCCGGGAACGGGAACGGGAACGGGAATGAGTGATCGAGAACGGGAATTTCCCGGGAACGGGAATGAATCAAAAACACTATGAAAACCACCAAAATTTTTTAAAAATGTTGTTAAAAACATTGAATTTTTACATATTTGATATAATTCAATAAATTTTTGCTAATAATTTTATCACTTTTATGAGATTTAAAGTAAAATAAATTTTTTGAAAATTTTTTTTAAATGCCACTAAAAATGGCTGATTTTGAGTTTTTATCGTGTTTTTATTCATTATTTAAGAAAATA
>JACWBX010002316.1:0-13168 GCA_014622435.1 Polypedilum pembai | reverse complement strand
TTATAAAAAGTGTTTTTAAAATTTCAAATGTTTTTGACAACAAAAAAAGGCGAGTACAGAATCTGCATACAGATAAAATCTATTTACAGATGAATTCTGTATGCAGAAATATTCTGTAAACAGATTCTCAAAAATTTCTGCATGCAGAAAAAATCTGTATACAGATTACAGATAAATGAAATCTGTAAACAGATTTTATCTGCATGCAAATTTTATCTGTATACAGATTTCATCTGTATGCAGAATTTTTCTGTAATCTGTATACAGATTTTATCTGCATGCAGATTTCATCTGTATACAGATTTTTCTGTTACAGAACAGATTCTGTAAAAATCTGCAACAGATTCTGTATGCAGATATCTGTTTTTCCAACCCTGCACAGTGAAAGTAAAGAAAAATTTAAGTCTGGAAATTGTAAATGAAGTTAAAACAAAAAATGAATGATTTCCATTTTTATACAACGGTTATTTTTGATATACTATAATGCAATATTTATTTTACAAATAAGAAATACACAAACAAATTTAAATATGAATTGAAATATTAAAATTAGTTAAGTTACACAAAACTTTATTTATATTTTGCTCCACTCTATCCTTTTCTATCTTCATTCAAAATGGTATAAAAATAAACTTTAACTGTTCAATAATCTTAATTTGATTACAAAAATTGACTATAAAATGAAAATTCAATTATGAACAAGATAGTGAGATAAAAAATGTTGGAATGGGTGAGAAAGTTGTCGTTCTATTGAATTTAAATATTTATTGTAATGAAAAATTTAATTGAGTTAAGAAAATTGCTTCGCTGTGAAGGAAAATGAATATATTATAATGACAAAGTTTTTCCTGCATCTAGTATTGAGCTTGCACAAGTGTTGATGAAATTTTGATGATATGAGAATTGTAATTTAAAAAAAATCAATAAAAATTAACCGTCAATGACGTGTTATTAGCGCACTTTCCTGTTGCAAATCTATTTTTGGTAGCAAAATTTAATTTATTAAAAATTTAATGGAATTGATTTCAAATTAATTTCAAATCATTTTTTGAATTTTATAAAAAAATTTGTGCAAAGTTGACACTAGAATGCACTGCGCAGCAATTATTTTTGAAAAGATTTATGAATTTGGAGAAAAAAATTTGACGTAAAAATTTTTTTTTTCTTCAAATTTTACCAAGGTTTTTGAGTTAACTCGTGAACGACATGGAGTTTTGCAAAGAACTTCCGCGACAGCAGTAATAGATTACCGTAAAAAATTTAACGGAAAACCGTTCTGATAAAGACTAATTAAGGAGACAGACAGACGGACGGACAAAGTGCGGACAAAAGCGCCTTTTCACGAGAAAAATGCGCTAAAAACATTAATGCAAAATAGAAATTGATTGAAAATATTCTTAATTGACAGACTAACAAAGTTTTTTTGTTGTTTTTTTGTAAGCACCATATCTAAAAAATTTATTTTACTGCTTCAAATGATTCTAGAATAGGAATAGAGAGAAGAAGCAAAAGAATTTTTTTCATTGATTGTAATCGGCTTTATTTGTTTGTCTATAATTTATGCTCTATAGAATTATTTGGGATTTGTGTAAAAAAGTTTCTATTCATGCTTTTTCTATTATTGAAAGTTTTCTTAGGGAAAAAGAGAGAAGAAAAGTTGTTGAAAGACACAGAGAAAGTAAAATATAGAAAAGTTATTATTTGAGGAAAAATTGTGTTTATAATTTATTCTACTTTCTTGTTGCTATGTTTTTCAAGGGTTTTTATGGCTTTGTCACACAATATTTTCTCATGAATATTTAAAATACAAAAAAAATCCTCTCTGTGTCTATGTTTTTGTGTAAGTGTTTGTCTATTAATGTAAAAAGTTTATTTTTAAACTCCTTCTCAATCTTCTACTATTTGTACAGTGATAAAGAAGAAAAGGAGTGGAATTTTTAGCTTTAATAATTCATGCATGTTTATTATTTATGTAGTAAGTATATATATTGAGAAGAATGATGTTTGCTATTGCATTTTATCGAATCAAAAATTTAACAACAACAAAAGAACGAAAAGAGCATAAGAAAAAGTTTTCCTTCGTCTTTGCATTGAAAAAACAGCCCATTCGATAACATCAATCATTGGCAAAGAACTTTTTGTGTGCAAAGAAAATTATCAAAAACAGAGCATAGGCAAGGGGAAACGTTATTCTGAAACGATAAAAATCAGAAAGAAAGAAAAAAAATCAATCAATATTCAAAAGAGTAAAGTTTTCATTTATCTTTGAATTATTGAGCAGAAAGAAAATTTTCCAATTTTCACATTCTTCATTTACATACCTTGCTATAACATCAATAGTCTTGGCAACGCGTATAGGATGCGGTGGTTCCTTTTTTCGCATCTGTGCAAAACATGTCTGAAAATGAAAATGATCGGAAAAGAAAAAATTCTAAATTTTGTATCACAACATGGCATAAAAATGGATTTCTATCGTGCATGTCTTGTATGTAGATTTACAGTAAGAGACATTGAGGCAAAAGAAAATTCATTTTGAGGAATGATATGAACATGTCTTATGGACTCAGGATCAATGTGAAATCCGGATATGAGATTCTCTTTGTTAAGGATTTGCCAAGTGGCAGTAACTGCTGCTGTAAGGAAAATAAATTTATTTCGTGCTATTTCGAGGCTTTATTTTTTTCTTGGGTCATATTTTCTTCTGTTTCGTCAAGTTGGTCTTTTGTTTGTTCAACTACTTGTACTTTATTGAGCTTTGAAGTGGATTTTGTTTTGATATAAATTTTCATTCAATAGCGCAAAGAACAGTCGCATTCATTAAATTAAGAGAGAACGCACAAAAGATGATCAGTGAAAAGAATTTCTTTCATATTGAATCAATGTGTGCTTTTTCTTAATTATTTCAAGCACTTGCTCTATTTCTTTCTAAATGAGTTCCCAAGGTTCATGCCCTTGAGTTTATGAAACAGAAGAATGTCATTAGATGAAGAAAACTTCTTTTGAAATTGAAAACCTATCGATTCTTGCTCTAAGAAGAGAATCTTCAAAGTTTTCCACTTAGTCAATTTACCAACAATCCCCTCAAGTACTCAAACAGTAATTTTAGTAGAAAAAAAAACATTTTTTCATGTGTAACTTATGAAAAAAACACTCAGAATTCTCAAAAGAGCTTTGAATTCACACTGTTGAGATCATGAACTTCTCGAGTCTTAATCAATTTTACAAACATTTTACATTAAGCAATCAATATCGACGATGGATGAAGAGAACCACAGCAACAGTAATAAAAATAAACATTAAGCAGCGGTAGTTAGCTTAAGGGATATTTTTTTTTTTAAAAAAGGCAATTTCGGCGCGGTGTTCTCTAAGCTGGAATCGTTTTTATTGTCTTCGTTTCTCACATTAAGTCTCGGAAATTTCTCATTGAACAGGGTTGTTAAAGTAGGTGATTCTACAAAGTACGTCTCACTTACAAAGTAATATTTTTCGAAAAATACATGGACGTACAAAGAACATCTTACCTACTGTAGATCAAACCTACCGGTAAAAGTAGACAAAACCTACAAAAATACATCCTACTTTTACAACCCTGTCATTGATATTACAAGAGCATCATGACTAGCGATTGTGTGTGTTGAATAATAATAAATGACAATGTCATCAAAAGGACAATTGAGTGTTTGTTTGTAGAGAAATAAAAAAATTAAAATACCTCAGTTGCGCATCCATTATTGACAGAATGAGTGCATGGTGATCCATCAGTTCCACAAGCTGTGCAGGCAACAATTTCATTTCGTTCTGGTGCATTTGCACCACTAGCACCGGCTGCTGCATTTTGATCTCTCTTCTTATCTCCCTGTTGGATTAAAATCTATTAAATAAATTTTTATTTATTTTCTTAAAGTTTCAATGCTTGTTTAAACTAATTAGATATTTTACACATAAATTTACAATTTCTAGTGAAAGCATTGAAAGAAATTTAATAAATCACAAAATCTTCTCCACTCACGTTTGTGTTAATAATAAAGTGAGACATAAGCAATATGTTTTTATGTTAAAGAAGAGAAGAAGAGTATTTACATTAAAAGATATATAAAAATGACTGATGGTTGGATTGGCAAAAAGAAGACAAAATTTTGCGTGCGCAAATTTCTGCTAGTGTTAGGAATATTAAAGCAATTAATCAATACAAAAAATTCATTAATTTGAAGCTTCAAGCAAGCAAGATTAATTCATGCAAGCATACATAAGAAGAACAAAATTAGATAATTAAAACGACAAAATGACAAGGAATTTCTTATCCCAAAACGAAGTGTCTGTTTTTGTGTGTTTACCAAAAATATGTGTGTCGCTTCCTGCTTTCCGATCAATTGTTGAGTGAACACATACACACGAACAATTAATTTTTTATTTCGTTAGTGAGCTTAATTTGCAAACACACACGCAGATAATAATAAACTCACTTGAACTCCACTTTCTTCATCAACATTGTCTATCGTAGTCTCGAGAGATGGCTGAGGACTGGTGACGGTGGATTTTTTCTGACGGGGTGGCTTGAGCGGTTGTTCTTCAGATTTTATTTTTGATGAAACCGATTGTAAGAGCGTTGAAGTATTTAAGGTCGTTACATTCTTTTCAGCCGTCATAGCCACATGAAACTCGTTTTCTATTGTTTGCTGTTTATTTTTCAATCGCAATAATGCGATTTAAATGATAAAAAAGAAAAAAAATTTATGTTTTGTGCAAGAAAAATAAAAGTGAGAAAATTGTCAGTTTTATAAAGCAATCAATTGAGAAAAATAGCAGGAAAAATTTGCTGCAGTTGTCGAGAGATAAGACGATATGCTTCATTAAAAAAATCTGCATATTTTGTCTCGTTTCCCCTCTTTTATATCAATATCATAAATGTCCCGTACAATATGTTTTGGTGATATATGAGGCGAAAAATTTTTTTAACATCAGTGAATGATAAAGAAGTGTCACGAAAATTCAATTTAAAATGATCTGAATTTCAGAATAAACAACAATGAATAACGTTTTATATATTTTTAATAAAAGTTTTTTTGTTTACGAATATTTTTGAATGATTTTATAAGATGAGAGAAAAAGAGATATTTCACTTTAAAAAATTTAATTTCATTATTTATGAAAATACAACTAATTTTTAATAAACAATTTAAGGAAAACAGATATAGTTTCTTCTTTACTCTTTTCATTTTAAAGTTACTTGAATAAACCCTTTTCTCTCTTCTTTTTCTACAGCTTGTGATTCTAGTGACAAAAAAGTGAATAAAATCCATCTGATTTATTTTTTAATGTATAGAAAAAAGCAAACTAACATTAAATATATACATTTAGACTAAAAAGTGAGCAGGATAAAGGAATGAGGAAAAAAAATTATGATGTACAACAATCATTAGGGAATTTTAAAGGAAATTTATGTTAGAAAAAACTTGATAATATATAGACATTATCTGTATGTACAAATACACATAAGTAACTATTTTAACATAGCAAGGCTGAACTAGCGAAAAAAAAAATGACAAAAGCACACTGAGAGTGAGCAAATTTTATTGATTATCGTGAGCTTACCAATGGACTTGCAAGTATCATTCCAAAACGACTGAGAACTGCAGGAAGACGCTACAAAAACACACGAAATTTGTTATACTGCTGCAAAATGTGCACATTTTCTTATTTTACAAAAATTAAATAAATTTTTTATTGAGATCCATTTAAAAACATTACGTAAGGTGAGTTAGTATTTGTTTATGTGATACGAAACTTAATTTGAAATAAAACCGAAATGAGTTGTGAAAAAACTTAATTAAATTTTAATTTTGCTTAAAATCAATATTTTGGAAATTAAAGCAGCAAAGAAAATGTGTGAACGTCGACATCAACATGAGTGCGTGAGATAGCTCGAAGATAAATTTTCATTGTTGTGCATTTTGCACACGTCTCTGTAGGTACATCAATTATTGTTATCAGTTTTAATGGAAAATTTTCTAATGCACACATAAAGCACATACGGAGACACGCACATGCACACACTTAATCTCTGCTTAATTATCAATATTCCTATCTCTCGCTCACTCTCTCTTTGTTTAATTTCACATTGCATGCCATGAACATTCAAAGCCCACAAAGTAGTGATTGTGAGATTGGTAGACACATTCATAAAACGAAAGTTTTTTTATTTTTATTCATGAGACAACAAGAAAGCACGAAAAGCAGTTTGAGAGTTTGTGCTATGTAGCATGAAAAAAATACTTTTAATGCACATCTTTTAGTCTCAGTCTGCTTCACTATTTTATCGATTTTACTTTTTTAACTAACATTGAAGTAAAATTTTCTTTGTGTATTTTTGAATTTTTTTGTCCCAGAGGTAATGAACGATTACAAATAAATTTGAAATAATAGTTGGAATAGTTAAAATTTCTGTTATCTGTTCTAAAAATTTGAAATTTTGTTTTTAAAATTTTAAAAATAGAAAAATTCATTAAGATTTTAGGTTATATTTTGCCTTATATTGAAATCTTTAAACAGAATTGATAACAAAACAATGAAATAGTTTTTTCACTTTTTTATTGGATTGTAATAAAATATAGAAAATAAAGAGAAAAACTTTCGATAAAGCTATTGTGTGACAATAGATAAGAGAGAAGTGTTCAATAGAAAATATTTGTTGCATCGTGTTTATATTGCATTAAATTTTTCTATATCAATGAGACATATATGTAATGACATAGAAAATATAATAAAATTTTCTATCTACCCACACACACACATATGATTTGATTTTCACGATCCATTCATTGAATTTGAAAAGTTATTGAGAAGCTATTAAAGAATCCACTTCTGCTGTGTCGACATAATAATAAAATATTAAAAGTAGTATATTAGTTATACCAATATGAAGTTTAAATAAGACTAAACCATTATATTATAAGAATTTAGAATTTATTTATGAGTAAATAATTTTATGTGTGTGTTTGTTAAAAGATTTTTAGTTCGAATAATGGCAAAAGAAAGTGCGCAGTTTTGATAATAAAATTGGCAGAGTCCGAAACCGTTTGAAAATTTAGTTACAACTAACTAAATTTAACTAAATTTTAATCGATTAAAAATAAAACACTAATTGATTAAATTTTAGTATTTAGTTTATTGCTTTTTAGTTGAAAATTTTATTCGATTAAAATTTAGTTGAAGTTAGTTGCGTTAATCGATTTTTACTTGAAATTTTCAACTAAATTTCAACTAACGCAAATAACTTCAACTAAATTTTAATCGACTAAAATTTTCAACTAAAAAACAACTAAAATTTAATCGATTAGTGTTTTATTTTTAATCGATTAAAATTTAGTTGATTTTTAGTTAGTTGCAAAACGGTTTCGGACTCTGAAAATTGGTCATACATATAACAGTGAAAAGTAAATTCTAAATAAAGAGAAGTTGATTGTAAATGATTTATGAGAGTAATTATTAAATTATTTCCCAAAATACCGAACTTCCTGAAATCACTACTTTTTTACCTGAGTCACAGGATTTTCGCCTGGTCGATAGACGACATTGTGAAGTGGTCGCTTACGTCCAACATAATTGACACATACGAACTCGAGAAGTGAAGCATAGATGAAACACATACAGACGCCATCCCATACATTCATTGCCGTCAAATTCGATACCACAGGTAGCGTACTCCGGAACCCATTGGATGTCGTGAAAAAGTTAAGCATTGTTGTTACGCCTTGAGACGGAAGCGAAAAATGAAAATAGAGAAACGATCAGGAAATTGATAAAGAATTGGAGTAGGTAAGAAAAGCGAATTTCTCATTATGTCAGTCCTATGTCAAAAGACACGTGAAGCAGATAAGGAAATGATAGAAATAACAAATTGTAGGAAATTGAAACCGATTTTCATTATGAATTGATGAAAAATTGAGAAGAGTGGAGAATAGCAAAAGATTACTGCAATGAAAACTATCTAAAATAATATTATAAATTAATTAAGACATTTATATTAATGAGTTGAATTCATTTCTAATAGCTTTCAAAAGTTAAATCATATTAAATATGAAACTTTTTAGCTTGCAGTTTTTATTTGATGTGAAAGCAGCTATAAACATGAAGAAACGAAGCGGAACGGATGAAACGGATGAGCTAATAATGGGGTTGGAGAAGAAGGAAATTAAATTAGCCGTAAGGATCAGCTCGTTAATGTTTTCATGTATCCATCATGTATTTTCTTATTAAATATACTGAGAGTGGACAAGCGAATGAAGTTCAAAGAAGAAAAAGAAAGTTCATAAGTGTACTCACCTATCATGACTCTGTTTATTTTTACATGATGATGCATAAGAAAAAGTTCATCATTAAAAAGAAAAAAAGAAAAATATGAAGCAACAAGAGGAAAAAAGTCAAGTAGTTTTACCTTGCTGGTACAGCATTCCACTCAAGCCAGAATGTGATAAATGACGATGTTACGAGAATGATGCCAGGTATGAAAACAGTTGTAAAGTAGAACGCTCGATCTCTTGTAAATGTCAACTCCACTTTCAAGCATGAATAATTCCCTGTATGTTTATTTATGTTGCATCAAAAGAAAACTTTTTTAGTGAAAAAGCATTTGATGAAGTACAAAATGTTTAAATTTACCTCTCCAATTTCCTCTTACATCACAATCATCAGTTTTATTACGAATAAGATAAGCATTTAATGTTGTTAATGAAGGACTCTTACGTAAAGTATCTTCATCATTCTTCCACACATATGTGATTAAAGATTCTTCATAAGAAACTGTAAGAAACATTTAGATTTTCTTCATGTTTATATTTTAAAGATATTTTTAATTAAAAATGCATTTCTTTGTTCGTTTGCTAAATTTTATAGAGAAAGAATTGAATACACAGAAAGAGAAAGAGCAAATAGCAAAATGTCGAGAGAAATGTTGAAAGCATGTCATTGAAGTTCAACAATTCTCAAGTGCTGTTGTCATTCAATTACTTTTCACTGTACTTACTGCTTTCCACTGAGAACGAACACAATGGATCATCGAATGGAAAGATATTTAATCTTCCTTGGCATGATAATATTAAATGTCGTCTGTGAAAGAATACAAAAAGAGTGAGTGATGTATTCAAAAAACTTTGTGACAGCACGACTCAAATCGTGTGAAGATGTTAACAAACCTCATCAGATAGTTGATAGTTCCGTTGCGGAAAATTCTTAAAGCGAAATGCATTGGTACAATGGGATCTTTAAAATCCCCGTGCATGATAAAATATGTGTCGGGTAGCCACATTTGGTCGTGATGATGAATTGCATTCAGATATTCGTAATATGATTGATTCGAATATTTCAGTCTCGGGTCAAACCATTGTTGTTGCAGCAAAAATTCTACTTCGTATTTCTAACAAATAATTTAAAGAATTTTTCATAATTTGTAAATTTATATGCCAACACTAGCAAGTTTTTTCTTTTTTATGTGTGATTTTGTTTTAACAGTTTTAAATTATTTTAATTTTGAAATTATCTGTTTTGTAAATAAAAAATTTAATTTTATTTCTTAAAAAATTGACTTACTAAACTAGATTCATCAGGTGATGCTAAACTTAATAATAACACGCTAACATTAACAGTTAAAGTGCCTTCAACTGCATTTATCCATACATGAAAGAGAAGAAAAGAAAAGGAAAGAAAGAATGAATTTAATGAACACATGAGTGCTCGCTCAGTGTTAATGACAATTCAGTTAGAAAGAAGTATCATATTGTTTCTCACTAATAGTGCACAACTCACAAGTGAGAGAACAAAAACACTTCCACTTGAATTGAAAACAGACATAAACTATGAAGTGACAATAATAGCAAATGACAGAGAGTGAAAATTTATTCAAATGATATTCAAACACCTACCTGGGGGCAAGATACGTTTGTCGTAGTTGGACTTATGTAGCAAAGTGTCTAAGATTTCTTTGTCTGATTTTCCTTCGGCAAAGCTGCAGTCATCCCATTGAAGTTTGTTTTGTAAAAGCAAGTAGATATTTTACATTCAATAGAGTACCACACGTGAAATAAAGAAAAGAATAAAAGCATGAATAAAATAGAAGAAGCCACTTTGTGAGCTTTTGTTTTTATATAATACATAAAATTTTAAGAATATACTAGAGCGAGGCTTAAAAGGAGCTTTCTTAAAAGATAAGTGAAAAAATTATTATTTTTTTTCTTTTCATCTTTTGTGTTGTCTTATATTTGAAAAGACTTGGTGACTAGGGAAAAGTATATATAATAAATTAAGGTAAATTACTACGCTGAGTCCCTTTCTTTGAAAATGCTGTTATCCAAGAGTAACTTTCTAGATTTTTCTCTTATTTAGCATTAGAGTTAATTAAGGACGATGCTCGACTTTACTGTTTGCTTCTTTGAGGAACAGTTTTATTTTTTTTATCTTAATTTTCTTTATTGTTGTTGAAGCTTTAAAATTTCATTATTACAGAAAAATGAAATAATTTAAAAAGAGAAATAAATGACAATCGAAGTGGAATCAGTTTTGTAATTTTCATACTGAGAAAAATATAAAAATTGTGTGTTATTTTATTTGATGATATTCAAACATACACGGAAAAAAATATTTATTGACTAATGAAAATATGTATTGTATGTTATTGCTATAACATATTCAACTTTCAATCCGCCATCCATACATAAATTTGCTTAGATGACTGATTTTACATACAAAAATCAAAGTCCGCTGTTGCGAATTTGAACTTGACTGTGAGAACCAATTTCTTGTTACCTATAAATTTTTATATCAGTTGAAAATTTTCATTTTTCTAAGTTTAGTAATATATGGAACAAGAAGTGCGAGCTCCATCAAAAAATATCGACAGTTATCATCCCTTGATATGAAATAAATAAAAACATTGTAAAATATTTTCCTCAATATAATTAGTAGAGGAAGTAAAAAGTTTAATATCAACTTTGTAATTAAATTGTTCTCTTTTGTATGCAGCGACCTTTTATTAATAATCTGTCCTTTTTAATTATGTTAGTCACCATATGTACTGCAAATTACTTCGTTTGTTTTTGCTTTTATATTGAAGATAGAAAACTTACAAAGGAAGAGATTGTGTGGTGTTTTCCTCTGCATTTAGTGGCACTGGGAGGCAGCATAGTGAAAGGATGATGCTTGCAATTGCATAGAGCAAAATGTTTCTCGTTGTAATCGGAATGAAAGGTCTTAAAGGTAATGTGACAAGTTTTCGCTTTAAAATCTCATATTTTATCGATTTATCGACTCCTTCATGACTCATTAACAGTGTCATTGGTCGCTTTTAGATCTTTTTTGTGATTTAATGTAAATGTGCGCTTGTTGGCTTGAAAAAAGTTGATATAGATCCAATCCACTTTTCTCCGACCCCTTTCAATCTAATCAAATCAGATTCAATGAATCGCTGTGCTTTTCTCTCTTCATGAAGACATCTAGAATTGTGTAAGCAGAAAGAAATAAGAAGAAAAGAACAGATAAAAAGAAGTAAAAGACAAAATAAAATTGACATCATGTTCAAGCATCATTTATGAGCTTTCTTTCCATCCCTTAAAAGAAGACATCACATCTCGTTGCTTATATTTATGTAAGAGCAATACTTTGCCCCTGTGTGCGTAAATATTGTATGTGAGAGAAAAGGAAAAAGTTTTATGTGACTGATAATGGCGCAACGACAAAGCAATTTCTTTAGCTCCATTATCACCACTTTGTAAATTCATGGTTCTGAAGATTTAAGCTTGCAAGTGTATGTGTGGCAATTTTTGGGGCTTTATGTTTCACGACATAAATA
Source organism: Polypedilum pembai (assembly GCA_014622435.1). NCBI lineage: Eukaryota > Metazoa > Arthropoda > Insecta > Diptera > Chironomidae > Polypedilum > Polypedilum pembai. The sequence goes on along the minus strand of JACWBX010002316.1, from coordinate 1,329 downwards.
TTATTAAGCACGAGTTTCTTGAGTGGTGCTGCTGCAGAAAGTTATAATAATCTATATATGTTGAATGTCTTTTGAAACATAATAAAATTTAGGTTAAAGAGATATATATGAATTCTTGGGGACCAAACAGACCGTTTTGAAATTTAATTTGAATTGACAAACATTTCGTTAACAGAAATTGAAAACTACTTCACATTGGTTTTTCAGCAATTTTTCAAGAAAATCTCAAAAAATCTAATTTCAAATTAAAAAGTTTAACCGAAAAATCCTATTTTGTCTCCTAGGATGTGAATATGCAAGTTATGAGATTTTTTAAACTTTTTTTTTTTTTTTTTTTTTTCAAAAAAAATATCTACTAAAAAAGAGATCTACTCTCTATTTTTTGGGTGAACCCCACCCAGGGTTTACAAAGATTCGCAAAAAATTGTAAATCAGCTAAATTTTTGAAAATTTTGAATATAATTTCAAAAAATGCATCAAAAATATATCAAAATTAAAAATAAAGTTTACCACTTGATACCAATTATTCGTTTATTTATTAGTTAACCATTTGATTAAAATATGATTTCTTTTTATTTAAGTAAAAATAGAATAGAATAGAATAGACATAAAACTTGTGAAATATATTAATTACTCTTGCAAATTTCTATGATATTTTTAGAATTAAAAAATATGAAACTGGTGAAGATTAATATAGAAACAAAGAGTGGAGCATTGAATTAATTATTCATCAGACCGAACTAATTAAGAATGAGAAAAACGTTTGTTGTTTAAATTAAAATTTAAAAAAACAATAATCAAGCCATGTGATATTTGAATCAGTTAAGAATGAGATATTGACTTTATTATTATAACTATTTATGTTCATCAGTAACAATAAAATAAAAGATAAAAAAATACTCATGCATATCGTTAATATTAAATGCAATCTATGGATTCGATTCATGCTTAACGTAAATTATTTTGCAGCAATATTTTATGGCGTTTGCAGTCAAAACAAAGAATGCGGAAAGTGAACTTTTTTGAATCGATAAATATTCTCTCACTTCTCCTTTTTTGTCTTGATAAAAAAGCACCAGCAGAGAATTGTTGTTCATTCATTCATTTATTGCGTTAAGTTTAACAGTACAAAAAAATCTAAAATTCAAATTACTATTATTCCATTCTCTATCGAAGTTGTCCTTTTTTTATTGTGTTTCCTCTCATTTTCATAATGTTATTTGACTTCTTGTCAGTCTTCAGAAATATTCATTCATCGCTGTTGTTACTGGCGAATAAGAAGAAAACCCTTTAAGCCATTTCCTTTTCAATAATATTATTGGTGTAAAC
>JACWBX010002315.1:9143-19879 GCA_014622435.1 Polypedilum pembai | reverse complement strand
GTTATTTTGGCAGGAAAAACTCACAATATGCGCATCGTTGTGGAAAATATTGTAAAGAACACTTCAAACATTTATGGAATTAGATGCATTGAATAAAGTTAAATTATTTTTTAGTGTATTATTTGTATGAAAATTTTTTTTGACCATATCCAATACTTCTAATTAACTTTCACAATTCTTTGTTTGGCATTTCATTTTTTAAGTAAAGTGGTTCTTCACAAACTAACAATTCTCAAATTTGGATAGATTTGATTTTTGGTCGGGCGGAGCTATTGCTAGCTCACAGATCTGACTGATGCCAGACAGTTAGACTAATGCTTGTTACGTCCTAACCTCAATCCCCGCCACCAGACACACAATATTATCAGCTTTATTTTTTTTTGCATGTTCGTATAGAAGCTAATGACTGCTACTAGCGATTTTCAAATAAAGATTTTATTTCTACCAATGAAGCCGCTTGAGTGTCTTCACTTCGCTGTAACACTACAGAACATCTCAACCAAACTATCGTAGAGGACTTTACTTTTTAGAGTGAATTCCGAGAGAATTTGAGCAGTCAAATAAGTACCAAAAAAGCGCGCCAAATCATTTTAGAATGATTTTCTAAAACTGATTGCTTTATATAGCTTTTCTGCCGAAACTTTTTAAGAACTTTGGACTCTTATTTTATGTTGGACATTATTTAGAACGCACGAACTAATGAAAATTTTTGCTTAGAGCAGAGTCAGGGCAGTCAGGCTGCAAAAAATTTTTTTCGTGCCAAATGTTTTTTTCAAAAAACATTTCAATGAAAAAACATTGAGTCTGTGTGGAAACACAAATATAACTCAAGCTTAGTATGGATTTTAAAAAACTAAAATTATAATCTTTAGCTTTGACAATTTTTGGTTAATTCGATATAAATACTAAAAATGCGCATTAAACAAAATGTGTGAGCTGTTTTGGTACTGGTTATAATTCTATAGTAAACCATGTAATTTTTAAAGGATTTCGTAATTATTGAAATATTTCAATTTTCATTTACGTTATCTTCTTTTTACAGCTTCTTCAAATCTGAGAATCAAAATTTCTTGAAAACTACTCATACATTCAAGACTCAACTTTGCGTACAATCTTTGTAGTTTTAGGTCCAAAAGATCGCATTTTTTAATTAACTTTTGATAACATAAGGACTTCAACTTGACATGTGTGTCTGTTTGTTCTGTTCTGTTTTTAAACGTTAATTTAGACCACAATATTTTAGAAAATTATTTTAATATTTTTATTCGTTTCATAATAATTCTATTCATCGTAGTTTCAACATGAGAATCCGACTAAAAAGTTAAAAAAAATTTTCAGGATCCTTTGCTTATCAATGGTTTTCATGGTTAAATTGAATTGCTTTTAAAGTTACATGACAACAGATTATGCTAAAGTTACTACAATCACAAATATAAAAGTATGAAGCATAGAATATGATTATCAATATAAATCTAATTCTTTAAACTTTAATGGCAATTATCTAACACTAAAAGTATGTTGATTTAGCACAAAAGGTTAAAAACTTTCATAAATTGCAAAAAATGACGTTTGCTATAGTGTCCTTCTTTTTGAGCTTCTAGTTTTGGAGAAATTTTAAAATCTGTTTGGACTGGTTCGTCTATTGATCTAGCTGACAGGGAATGCTTACTAAAAAAGCTAAGCAGTTTTTTCAGTCTGTTATTTGAAATAGTGTGGTTTATTATGAAAAAAAAAATTTTAACAATATTTTTGTGACATCTATTGAAATTTTTTCGAAATTTATTTTGAAATTTTAAAAACCGTTAAAAGAATTCTATTTCGTCCTAAATGATAAACGAAGTAAAATTGAATAAATTTATTTCTAAGGAAATCATTAAATCATTTCCATTAGGAAAGTGACAATAATAAAGACATCGATTTATCACTAATGATTCTAATGAACTTCAAAAAAGATTATTAAATTTCATTTTACATTGTCACCTAAATTTATTACGCAGTTCTATTTAAAAAGCTTTTCCGTTGATTCTTAATTAATGATTAGGAAGTTCAATAAAATAATTAGAGCTATTTAATAAAAAAATTTATTCAGATTTTATATTGACAATTTAATTAACTTGTTCAATTTTCGGTTGTGATTCTTGTGTTGATGATTGTGTGCTTTCGACGCGTGATGGGCCAACATGGGTAATTGGCACAGAACGCTCTTGATTGATGGGTTGTTGTTCTGGTACTATGGCAGATATTGTCAAAATTCCATCACTTGACAAAGTTGATGTTACATTATCACTCTTGTAATTGCTTGGAAGCATATACTTTCGTGTAAAGTGTCTAGAAACAAATCCATGCTCATCTTGTTTTTCATCGTGTTTACCTGAAAAAAAAGATACACATATTAATATGAACTGTCATCATATGAAATGAAAAAGCATCATCTACCCACCTTCAATGATGATAAATTTATCAGTTGTTTTGACAGAAATCTCATTTGGAGCAAATTGTTGTACATCGAGAATAATTTGGAATTTATCCTTTTCAACGTTGACTGTTGAGCCAGAATCAGCTTTTGCAAGAGGTGAACTCCAGGGACGATAATAAAATGGTGTGCTTCGTGATGCGTTTGAGATTTGTGTGTTGGCGAGAGAACTCAATAGGTCATTTCGTTTCAGAGCAGTCCCAAAGTGCTGATCGATGAGGCGTGATGTGCGAGGTCGACGAAAGGAGTCAAAATAGTCATCGTACTCATCCCACCAATCACGAAACGTCAATGGAACCCTTGACATTTTATTTCCAGTTGATTTTTATTTGCACTTGAACAGTTTTTTTTCTCTTTAGCTCCTAACAGATTGAATTTTTACTTGAGACTGTGCTGTATCGAAAGATTTTTTCTATTATATTACAAAAGCACCTACCTACGTAATGAGTAAGGAATTGGCTCGCGTTCAGAACTGAAATGTTTACAGAAAAAATCGTACACGAAAAAATATGAAAATCATTTCGTATGGAAGAAATAAAAGACGAACATAAACATTCTCTATACTGAAAATCTTAAAACGTGAGCACCTTACTTTTTTATAAAATGATGATTAATCAGAAGCACTTTGCTAAAAATAAATTATTAATGATTGTTGAAAACAAGTGAAGAAGAAAAGATGAAAAAATATTGCATAAAAAAGTAATGACATCGGAATGTGTGAAAAAATTCATAGAGTGAGAGAAAATTTACGGGAGAATTGAAAAAGTGCTGATGATGAGGAAGCAGAATGGAATTTCATGAAATCATAAATCTATTAAAAGACATAGAGAAGTTTAAAGTTTTCTCAAAGCGATTGAACTTTAGTTATTCAAAAATTTACTACGAGAGGGTTCATTGAATTATAGTTCTTTTCAAATAAAGTTATGAGTTGGAAAGTTTTCCTAGTAAACAATAAAACCAGTTGGGAAAACTATCAAAAACACGTCTAAAGCGCGATAACAAAATATTTTGACAAAATAAATTTTTTGATAGCGAATGTTTTTTAATTGTTGCTTATTACTTTAAAAATAAATAATTTTTCAATCAGTAAAATCTTTTGAAAATGTCAAATAAAATAGCCTGACGATAACCTTTGAAAAATCTACATTTTAAGTGGGCTGTGTGAATGACAATTGTAAAAAGTAAAGTTTTATTATTACCTTTTTACTTATATTCTGAGAAGGTTAGAAAGTTATTCATGAATCATGAGTTATATAAAACCTATATTTAGCAAATTGCAATTATTTTTCTATAAGGAAACAATGGGCTTAGATACGGATTATAATCTGTTTTCATTGTCCTAGAAACAATAATATTGTAAAATATTTTACATATATAGTTATACGAGAATCTTATGATACGATAATAAATCTCAATGTAGATGAAAACTATATGCAATAAAAATATTTTGTTTGCTTGATTATTTCCTGGAAATTGAAGCTTTTGAATTTGTCAACTATCGATTTGTGTATTCTAAATAAATAAACATTGTCTTGAAGAATACTTGACAGCACAAACAATACGTCATATAATAAGTATTTTACAACACTGTTGGTGAGTAAAATAAAAATAACAACGAATCATCAGTTTTCTCTCGTTTATATTTTTACTGCGAAAACCACTTGTTGCTGTAGTGATTGTGACAGTGAAAAAGAGAGAAAGAGAGAGTAAAAAAAATTTTCATGAATGAAATGAGAAATTTTTCTTTCTTTACACGTGTTTTTCACTCTCTGTTTACATTTTTTCTCGCTCTCTTTTTGGATGACGTCACCGTTGTAAGCATTTTCGAAATTCATACACGAGAGTGAAAGAAGGAAGAAATTTATTTTCAGTACGGATAAAATTTCTATTCAGTTATCAGTCGTTGCTTTTGACAAGCGGGTGAAAAAATATTGCTCGGTTTCTTTCTGAGAAATTTTTCTAAAAAAGCGAGTGGAAAAATAACTTTTTTACCATACGAATCTTGAATTTATATTTTAAAAAGAGGAAGAATAAAATAAAAAAATATATACAGTGCAAAGAGAAAAACTCATATTATGTTAATGTAATATTTCATTCCCTCAAGTTGTTTTCTCTTTTTTAAATTCATTTATTACAAAATGTTAATTAATGTTTGTGAAGTAAAATAAATGACGGAAAATTAATCAACTGTTAGTGGTTATGGTGGATAAAAAAAATTGATTGTGCAAAAAAAAAAAATTACATGATAAATAAAGTGTAAAGAAAAAATAGATTTAAAAAATTACTGTTGTTATTATATGAGATTTACACGTAGTGAAGAAAACTCGATAAGAAATTTCTATAAACAGACATTTTCGTGGAAGCAAAGGGGAGAAAAATAAGAAAAAAGAGTAAAAGTAAATATTTTTCCATAAATTTTCATAACATTTTCCGCTCAATTTAATGAGTGTCAAATTATATCAACTCTATCGATGTCTTTTGTTTTTCGTTAAAACTTTTGATGTTATGCAACTCTATCCTTGAAACTTGAAACTTTCTGAAAAGCATAAAGCTTCAAAATAAAAAATTCTATTAATTTTTTAATGTTATTGTAAAAGTTAATGATCGTTGTAAACTACTCAAAAAAATTTCAATTTATTCATAAGAATTTCAGAATCTTTTTACGACATGCGCTAACTTTTGATAAAAGCTCAGCACATCTATGTTAACTCATAATTAACTTTTCAAAATTCTCTTCTTCTTCTCATCGCTTTTCTTACTTATTGAGCTCAAAAAATGAAAAGTGTAAAGAATCTTGTTGAACAACAAAAATGATGTCATTTCTCATGAAGGTGTTATGAAAATAAATTGGTTTAATTAAACTTGCTATAGTTACCTAACATCGCATCTCATCACATTATGTTAATGTGCTCAAGTGAAAAATTCACTTATCAACGTCACTTGGAATTGTTTTGTACTGTTGGCACTACAAAAATATTTTATTTTATACATCATTAAATTGTATTACCAAGCCGTACTAGGCCGGTCTTATTTTATGATGTTTCCATTAAATTAAAATGCTATTGCAAATATTTCTTGCGATACACTAAGTGGCATATGTATGAACTAGAATGATAAAGGCACGCAATATTTTAATAGCTCTTTAAATAAATGATATGACATGATATGTAATTATAGTGGAACGTGATGTGGCCCTTGTGAATGAAGATGAGATTCAGCTGGTTGGAAAGAACGGTGAAGCATAAAATTGAGCAATTTTCCTTTCATGACTAAGCCGAAGTATACATGAATACACATTGGAGTTAATTCTCCTTCCTTCTCTTCCTTTTCCTAGGTATTAAAAATTTCTTCACTTTGACTTAACACACATACTTTTTGTCATGATAACAAATTAAGATTTTCAACTTTTGTTTTCTCACTCACTTGACATTGAACTAGCTTGAAATTAAAACAGAAGATGAGATGCTATTAAATTTATATACGGGCTAGGAGTTATTATTCGAGATTAAGTAAAAACAGTTTTATTAATATAGTTGATGCTCTATGAAAACACAGCAAAAAATTGATGTCGCTTCCGGACAATAAAATGAAAATTCCATAAAATATTTTCCATTTTCTTTTTCTTCATAGATAATTTTAAAGTTTCATTTCTATAAATATTTGAAAAGTTTGCTCTGCAAACAATCTTAAATACTAAAGGCAGATCGAAAGAAATTTAAATTGAGTGTGAATGATGATGAAAGAAGAATTATCTTAATAATTTTTTTCTCTATGATTTCAACAATTTTCTAATTGAAGCGATTGCGAGTGCACACACATATATAAATTATCGTTCATTTGGCACTCACTTCACAGGCAATAAATTTTAATGTTATGTGAAATGAATTAGAAAGAGATGTTTTCTAATTACTTCTACCAATTTGCTTTTAAGGTTGTTTTCTCTGTAGCTGATTTAAAAAACATACAGTATAAAAAATTGAAACTTTTTACTTAGCAAAACTTTTTATGTTGCAAGCCAAGACAAGCGAACACAATTGTTGAGTTAAAAGATAAACAATATTATTTCATACAACGAGAAAAATTCCTCTAATTGTTTTAAAGCTCTTCCTGATATTCTTTAGAACTTTGTAAGCTTCGATCAAGCAGCTAAATGACTCTCTTACACATAATAAATGAGCTCATTCGCACTTGATTTATATTGTATGAATCCTGCTGTGAAAATTTCTTACTTATTTATGAAACTAGCAAAAAAAGTCAAGAAGAAAAATTGACCTCGGTTTCATTGTTTTAAAAACCCTTGGAGATTAAGACATGATCATTTAATTCGCTGTCGGTATTTAATGTCTGTAAAGTGATTATTTTATTCGCATTTTTGACTTAAACAAAATGCCCATAAAACTTTTGATTTTTTTTTACGTCATGATTCAGAACGATGAAGGAATTGAATATCAACCTTCTAGCAACATAATCAAACATAAGCATTGTTGTAAAAAAGATAAGCTATAAACACAAATATTTTTATTTCTCATGTTCATTCATCTATCTTTATCTGCCGTCTGTAAACAAGTTTCAACAATTGCACATTATATGGCTTTTATGGTTTTCAAAAGTGCTTCCTTTGTTGCACTCTCAAAGCAGCTCTCTTTTGTCGATATATTATCAGCTCTCTCCTATCTCTATGCATTCATTTTCGATTATGTATGAAAAATTATTTAAAAGATGGTAAGAGAAAATTGCTTTTATGCAGCAGTTGCATAATCATGTAAAAAAATAGATTCTCTTCAGAATAGTACACATTTTTTAAAACCATTTCTATGTGAATTTCATATCTTGCTTAATATAAGAATTTACAAAATTTAACGTAATTTTAAAAATGATTTATTTTTCTAAATCTGCTTATATGAGAGAGAAAGAGCGGTTTAATCATGATTATAAAAAAGTAATGCATCATTGAAGTAAAAATCAGATAACGAAAAAGAATTCAAAAGCAAAGACAGAATTTAAGAAAACAAACGAAGATGAGATGAATTTTAATCTTTTTTGTTTCTCAAGGCCCGATTTCTCTTTGTATGTTGGAAAATAGCGATATGATAAAATGAAGAAAAAAATATTCTTTGTTTAAAACAATAAATTTTCAACGCGTGTTTCTTCTTAAATACATACATACTTGATTATATCTAACATTTCTAAATTATAAATAAATTTCAAATATTCTGTTTCATATTTCGTACTGTATTCAATGATAAAGAATAGGATAAACAATTAGCTTAATTAGTTCAATTAAATTAAAGCGCAAATTTTGTGTGTGATCGATTTCGAAATAGATTTTCAAAACTTCCATATGGATTATGCGATAAATTATAATCAAATATTTCGAAGCGATAAGCTGTAAAGACCTTCTATTTAATTAATTATAATTTTTGCGATAAATAATATATCTATATATCAGTTGCTCTTGTATGTTAGTCATAGAATGTTTGATTTATTTATTAATATTACTGAACCTGCATGATATTTACATAACGATATATCAAACCAACGCTAAAGGGCTGAATGTAATTAAGAGATTTAATGTGAATAATTCTCATTAGAATAATTTCTCGTCATTGGGTGTTATTTTTTTCCATTTTCAATTAAATTATTTCATTTTTTTTGCTGCAGGCACGAATGCCATCTGAACCTCGGTAGGTATATATATAGAATTAGTCATTAAAATCTAAAATAAAAGAAAATCAATAAATTCTGAAGTAAATAATTAATGTGTCGAAAAAGTCTAAGCACGAAATCTCAAACAAAATGAAATATTTTACTTTCTCATTCAAGAGTTAGCAAATTTAGCTTCAATCAATTTGAAAGGCGTTTGTTTGAAATTCAAATTCTCACAGTCTGTAATCTTTTCTGATTTAATTTAAAGCACGAGACATTTTTTCATCCCATCTTTCATCGCAAAACATTAAATTCTTCAGTCAATCGGAAAAGAGATTTTTTTATTGCTAAAGTGATTAAATTAAAAAGATTTCGACCAATTTGAATATTTAATTAATAAAATCCAACCAATGTACTCTCAGTTGTTGAAAATTTCGTATAAAGTACTCATAGCATGAAAGTTAAATTGAAAAACTTTTTCATTCATATTGCACTTTTCTTGTTTTGATTTAGAGCTAAACAAACCAACCAAAATGAAAAAAAGTAAGAAGAAGAATTTCCATAAATGACAAAAAAAAACTATGTGAATCACAAGAAAGCAGTGTTCAGCTCGCTCATATCAGCAAAATTCATCAAAAAAGTTGACAAGCATAAAAAGAAGATTGTCCATTCGAGACATAAATGAAGTCCTTTATAGAAGAAAGTCCTTTTTCTTCTTTTTATTTGTCTTTTCCTTTCAATTTGATCCAATGGATGAAAGAAAAACTTATTTGTATGTGACTGTTCATATATGAAAAAGGAAGAAAAACCACACAGGCACAGAAAGAAAAAATGAGTCCCTGTTTGAGAGTGTCAGGATGATAAGCATTAGCATATTCGGAGAAAAACTTCACACTTTCTAAACTTTTTTCATTTCTTGAATCCTTCTTTTCATATCTCTCCATAGAATTTAATCTTTGATATTTTTTGTTAATAAAATTTTTCGACATAAAATTTAATCATAAATCTGTGAGCATTAGACGAACTAAAGTGTATGAACTGCTGTTACTGTGATCATTTACTTGCATGAGGAAATGAAAAAGTGGTGAAGCAATAAAGATGTGATTTAATAATGTTGCAAACCGATACAAAGTCGGATTATGAGGAAATCTCGGGATTCATTGTAGTACTGCTGCTTCTGCTTATATAAATGTATTAAAGTCATGAAAAGGAATATGAGAATGAAAAAATTCAATTGCAGTAGCTATAATACAAATTTTTTTTTGCAGTTTCCTTCCTCATTTAAAGCATCACTATTTTTTGCAATCATTATCGTTAAAGATTGATTGAAAATCACGTTTTTATCATTCACTTTCATTGGGATTTTGCTTTGTATGACACATGTTTACAGTAATATAAAAAGTTGATATTGATCGACGTTTTGAAATCCTGCACCGCTTAAAGCAATTCCCTTTAGCTCTATGCTCTCACCTTAATCAATGATGATGACACTTTTTATAATTTAAGTCGAATTTTTATTGCACGACTTGACTTAATAGCTTTGAGAAATGCTGTAAGTCAAAAATTAAATGTAGATATTTTCAAAACCTCTAACTGTGTTTTGTTTGAAACAAAAAATTTTTATTATCATCAACTTTAGGTACTTTAAGAACAAAAGCATTTTGAAAAAAAATTTTAATCTTTTTTTCTACGTAAAAAGGTTTTCATCACATTATGGACTGGTTTTCATTAATGAAGCAACATAATGGTTACCATTGACAATTTACTGAGAGGTTTGTAAACATAATGCTTTGGAAAATAAATCTTTTGGTACTTAAAGCGAAATGCAGGTTAAATCCAAACTCATCAAATTCCTACAGTAGCAAAATTCCATGTAAATGACTGCAATTTTGAACATCTGAATTCTGTCATGCATACAAATAAGTTGAAAATATTAGAGTGCTTAAGTAAATCATCATATTTATGAAAACCTTCATGCTTAATCGTACTCATAAAATCGAGAATCGATGAAAATATCTTTGCAACATCCTACAAACTAAAATGTTTTTGTCAATTGTGTTCAATATCAAAGAAAAATATTTGTATCAAGTGGTGTGAACTTTATCAAAAAAAAAATGATGAAAGTTGTTTTATTTTTGTCGCCCAGATCAGTGACATTGTCGATTACTAAATAAAAGAATTGGTTTATGTTTTTAATTTTTTTTTAATTAGTTCACAGTGGCCTGAAAAAATAGTTTTACATTTCAAGTTCATTCATTCGAATTACTACTAATCGCTTATGATGAGATGCATATGACTCGTAACTAAAAATTTCACCATTACAATTATCGATTCGTCCGAATATTCCATCAATTGTAGTTCCAGTATTCGTTGACGACACGTATAAAGAATGAAGTCTAACAACGAATAATTTAATCATGTATGCTTCGATTTGATTACTGGTTTTCAATTTCAAGTAACCAGAAATAGTTAAATTCTGCCTTATTTTATGTGTTATGTTAAATGTGCTAAAAATTTGTTGATACAAAATAACGGGCAAGTTTAATTCAATAAGGAAATTTTTATTCACAATTTGTCGAATAATACAAAGATTAAGAGCTTTCTAACTAAACAATAA
>JACWBX010002314.1:29103-44563 GCA_014622435.1 Polypedilum pembai | reverse complement strand
GCAATAGTGAAGGCGCATCAACAATCTTCCTCCGGATTAATCTGTTTTCAAGGGCTCTCGTTCCAATGCACTTTTCATAGTGACCATTGTACCGTTCCCTTGAAAATTTTCATCCAGATTCCGAAAAATCAATTTGCCTTCACTTTTGCTGAGCAGTCAAGGTATCAAAACCTTACAAATGTCTGAAGGCGTAGGCTGGGAATCGATCCCGGATCGTCCACAACCTAACTTTCAGAACTAGTGCTCTAACCTCTCGGCTATCGAGGCACTCAACTGCGCTGAGTGAATCTCTGAAATTTTACTTACAAGAATAATGAATGATTTTCACTGTATTTTTATTTCTTTCACACACTTCTAAATTTGTATCAAGATATTCAGATTTTTCAAAAAAAAATCGAAGCAAAATTTTTGATATCTTTGATTCGTTACCCAATGATGTACATAGTTCTAAAAGTAGAAAATTAAATTAAACTCTTTTAATTTAAATTTTTAAATTAATCTTACCGTGGAAATGAACCATTCATGTTTATCAGCAAATATTCTTTTCTCTTCAAAAACATTGCAATTAACTGAATATCTTTTAATGATTACCTTATCTTTCTTATCTTCAACAAAATTTGCTCTGTCTCTAAAATCATTGTAGGGAAAATGCTCTTTCACATATTCATTGCTAAAATTTTTATTGTTTGCCTCACAAAGCACTAAACATGGCTTATTACCGATACAGTCTTTTATAAGCTCAAATGGCCTCATATCAGTGTCTTCATATGCAAACAATGTTGCTATTAAAAACACATAAATTATTATTGCTAAACATTTTAAAATTCGCTTGCACACCACTGTTTTCATTTTTGTTAAATAATTTTGCAAATAAATTTAAATTCTCAATATGATTGCATGAAAATCACAGCTTCACATCACAAAATCTTCTTTTAATCTAAACTTGAAAAGATAAAAAAAAATGTGTGCTTTAAATGAGATAATAATAATTTTTTATCTTCTTGTTGATTATTAAAAAATAAAAATATGAATTTTACTAACACAGAGACATAATTAAGTCAACACAAGTTTTTTAAAATAAATTTTAAAAGAATATTCAAAGTGTAGAAAAAAATATTTTTTAATCTTTTCTGACTACAACAAGATACTTTTACTTAATTAAATTTAAGGTAAATTTTTAAGCACTTTTTCAATAAATTCTCTTGCTCATAAATTAAAGGGAAAGAACTATTACTTCAGATTTCGTTAGAGCACGTTAATACATTTTATGGCGCGTTAAACGGAAGTTTATTATTAAATAATTATGAAAAGTTAAAAAATATTGTCAAAAAATGATGCTGCAATGATTCATATTAAAAAAATGCAAGCAAAAACAATGAAGAGTAAATATTTTTACTGCATTGCAAAATTGAAACTGTTTGTATTCTTTAAAAAAGCAAAGGTCATCAAAAAAAATTCTACTTGTACTGCAATCTCATGACCCAGAGTCTTTGAAGACATAAAATATCAAAAGTTGGTCACAAACACAGCAGCTTCAACTTTATTGGATATAAAAGCAACAGAAGAAGAGAAATTCACCGTTATGAATCATTAATTTTAAGTATAAGCAATACACATAAAAGAAATTGTCAATTTCAGATGACTCACGGATCTCAGTAAATTAAGACGTGCTCGTGCTGCGTAAGAGAGAAAAAATAAGTAAAATTAATATACTCCCTTAAAAAATGAGAGGAAAATTGCTAATCATGATTATTAATTTGCTTTACGTGACTGCGAATAAGCAATGGAGGCCAGAGTCACTTGATCAACTGTTGAAACATTTGAACATTGACGGTAAGAGCCAGAAGATATTTGATTCCATAAATTCAATCACAGTTGACGCAAACCCTTCTCAAATGCTCACCTTTCACTCCCTATCACCAGACAATGAATCACAATGTCAATTTGACGTAAGTCGCAGTAACAAGCATCAACCTTTACTCATTCATCCGAATACATCGACATTCCTTCATCCCACAAAACGGTCGGGTGTTATAACAATGCGACACAATGACGAAATTGAGCTTTTCTGCTCCAGTGGATTTTCACATCCATCCACCATTGGTGGCAACTCCGTGCGCATCAGCTGTAAGCAAAGCGGTCACTTTCAATTGAAACATGGTGGTGCTGATGTCTCAAACGAAGACTTTGAGTGTCACAAACATCCATTTCATTCAGCACGTCGTCGTACGGGCAAGCGATGCTTTAACAATGCCACTATCGTTGATATTGGCTTTGAAATTGGCAAAAGATTTCTAATTGTAATGACATTGTGTCATGATGAATCGATACAAACAACGTATTATGCGCAATACAAATTGACGTCGGTAAACATTGCTGCACAACGTGGAATCAAGCGACCGTCGTTCATTCAATCGGACTTTTTTCCGGGAAAAGATATCAATTTACTTTATAGCCGTGAGCATCAACGGAAAATTTTTCGAACGGATATGCTTGGAGTAGATGAGGATGAGGATGAGACGGAAGTTGTATACTTGTCTCGAGGTAATTGAATCTCATCAACCTTACTTTCTTATCCATTTACTTAAGAATATGGCCATTATTTCAAAGAAAATTATTTTTATTCAAAACTTTAAAATCTGAATTCAAAAGTTAATTTTCATTTAAATATATTTACAAGCTTTTCAATTATATATTTTTTATAAGTTGATATGAAAATTACTTTTAAAGATTCAAATTTGAAACTTAATAATTTGAAATTATTAAAAAATTGGTTTCAAATCACTACTATGACCTTCTTTCTGTTCATGTTGTTCTTGTAAGAAATAATTAAAATTCAATTCAATTCAGGTCACTTGGCTGCAAAGGGTGATTTCATTTATGGAAATGAGCAGCGAGCTACATTTTATTACATTAATGCTGTCCCTCAGGTATTATAAGGAAAACTGAAGAAATCAGATTTGCTTATTGACTTCTTTTACGCTCTCGCATTTTATTTTCTTGGCAATTGAAAAGAAAATTAAATGCAATATTGAGTGATGAGGAAGAAGAAGAAAATGAAAACATTGCACAACTTATAATCAGAGTTGTTTCCTGCGAACTCGCTGGTTTTGGCCAGTTTGATGAATATCTCAAAATCTATACTTCATAATTTTGAAAACTCTTTTATTACTGATTTTATAGATCTCCACGCGTAAAATAAAAGTTTTTTGAAGGCTCGCGGTTTATTTGCAAACGAGTTATGTCAATTTTAGCTTTTGCCGGTTTTTTTCGCCCGTTTTTAAAAAATTTCAAAACCGGCGAGTTTTGTCGGTAACAACTCTGCTTATAGTAACTGATTTATATAGCATTAAATTAAATTTTTTCTTAATTGCAGTGGCAAAGCTTCAATGGATTAAACTGGTAAGTATATTATTTTAAAGATAAAAATAATTATGATATAATTGAATGTTTCGTGATTTTGTAGACTTTCTCTTCTATGATCTTCTAAGAATTCAAAAATTTAAATTTTCTATAAAAATTTAATATATTTCTTACGATTGAAAAGAAAATATTGATCAAAAATTATTCAGATATTAGCAGCAAAATTTTAGATTTTCGGATCATAAATTTTGTCATAAAAAGACAATTCATAAGAATTTATAATAATTTAATAGCAAGAGGTGCGAGCTTTATTAAAAAGAAAAAATTTAATTCTTTTCATACGAAAATTCATTTTTTCTATGTTTTTTTTTGCGCATTTGTGATAAAAAAAATACAGTTTATTTTGTTTTGATTATTAAGAGTTCTTACTCTTTGTCAATAGAGCAAGAAAATTCTATTTAATTAAATTCAATTATCATGAATTTACTTTTTTTAAATCCATTTTAAAAATATTCTGCTGACTATAAAAAGGATTTTCATTCTGCAACAATCATACTTTGTTCTTGAAAACGTTTGCAAGAAAGAATACTTTGCCTAAATTCGATTGATTTTGCTATAAATAAGAAAATAAAAGTCCTCTTTATGCTCTTTAATTTTTATGAGTTTAACATACACATTTATAGGCGTGCGATTGAAGATGGGAGCAGACGATTGGCAGTGGATCGTAACATAACACTAACTGTTTACACAGGAACGTATGGTATATTATCAATGAGAAACTCTCATGGACAAGAACAAAATGTTTATCTTGATATGGTCAACAAACAAGTTCCTGTACCCAAATTTTTCTATAAGATTCTTATTGATGCGAAAGGAAACTCAGGAATAGTTTTTGTTTGTGCTAACAATGTCTATGCATCGATAGATGAAATTCATCGTAATTACATTATTTGTGATGATGTATCGGATGAAATTAAATATATCAAATGGAGAAGAAGTGATATAAGGAGAGGATATTGTTATGCATGTCATGTGAATGAGTTTATTGTGAATGTTCAACATGTCAAAGATTTGAGTGTTAAGAAACTGTTAAAATAAACATTTTATGAATAAAATAAATTTATCATTATGAAATTTGATAATCGCTAAAACCAAATGTTTATCATAAATTAAAATTAATAACCATATAAATTAGTTAAATTTATGAGTTATCGAAATAAAAAAAATAATTTTATGTGTGAATAAACAATTCTAATTAAATCTGCCAATTTTGATGTCAATTGAATATTTATTGAAACCAAAAGCTAAAACATTCAATTCAATTAGTGATTGATTGTTTAAATACAATATAAAATGTTGATTATTTTGATCAAAAGTCATGTACAAATAATTAGAAAAAAATTGCAATGCTATTAAATTTCAGCCTTCGAAAATAGTATTGAAATTTTAAATTGTTTAAAGTTAATTTAATTCAGATTTTTAATAATTGATAAATAAAAAGGTTTAAATAAAAGAAAAATTGCTAATTTGTTCAATTAAATTAAACTTTTATTATTTGTAGAATTTTTACAATAACATTTTTAAAGATTGTTTAATTAAGAAAAATTAACTTCGTAGCCATAGAAGCTAAAATCTTACTGTAATTTTGTTTTCAAACATTTAACATTTAATTTCATTACTCAAAATTTTACATATTAATAGCCATTAAATTTTTAAAATTACTAAATTCAATTCCAAATTTTCAGAAGTTTATTTGAAATCAAAAATACATTCATAATTCTCTTTAATTAATAGACTTTTCACTATAAACTTGAATATTTTGCTCAATTCAAATTACATAGAATTAAGTTAATTTTGAAAATAATCAATATCCACTAGCGAAAATTTTAGCAGATTTTCATTGGATATTCAAAGTGATTGACATTTGTACTGATGAAATTAGAAGCAAATTACATGTTTGTGTATTTTTTCAAGTGAAATGTGTGAGTGCGATGTATGTTTGCGAATCAATTAGTGTAGCTCACTGAAAAAGCCTCCAACCTCCGCCGTTAATGCTTAATTTGTGCTTTTGACATTGAGTCCCGTTGAGAGGGTTCTACACGTCAACCCAATTCATACTTAATCGAAAACACTCAAATTCTACAATTTGCAATGAACTTCCTCACCTGACATTACTCACTCTCATTTTTTTCTCTAATTGATCGACATACGAGTGCTTTTACCGTTGCTAAACAAATTGGCAAAATAAAATCATATTCTATGGCAGCGTGAATTGAAATTTATATCTAGCTAATGTTTTTTAGCATTTGATTTTATGCTATTTCGTGTGAGCGGGCTTTTCTAATTTGCTGCTGAATTCACTGAACTGTAATTAAAATAGGATTTTGATTTTTATCTAATTTCGTTTATAAGTAGCAGATACTTGAACTCAAGTGTTAATAATATGAAAACTTCAAATGTTTTTGTTTTCTTTTTAATATTTATTATTACGTCATAAATATTTCATATATGAAAACGGTTGGAAATTATATGCTTATGTTGCTGTGTAAGTGAATTATTTACTTAACACATCCTACTTTATTATATCTTAATCCTTTAATAAAGTAAAATTGTTTCTATTTTACTCTCAACAAGTGAAGTTGTCTCTCTGCTTTTACCCTGATCCTTTTTGTAGCATTGTTACTCATTTTCAGCAAAAACAAGGAAGATGAACAGGATGGTAACAATTTGAGACATATTTCCGATCTTAAATTTTTGTCATTTTTTTTATTTATTATGCTTATCATTTGGATAAGGATTTTTCATTGCAAAAACACATGAACACAATAGTTATGAATTTAAATTTTAATCAAAACTAAATTGGAAGGGCTCTTTCTACTACACGATAGCAAAAAAATTAAAAAAAGTTCAAACTGAAATTTTACAGCTTTATTCCTATTTTGCAAGACTTGAATTTAAAAATTTCAATTTTTTCTTAAAGTTCTAATGATTTTAGTTACATATTATAACGTCATAAATATTTGATAATGACACACACTTTTTGATTTTTTTCTTTTCTATTTACCTAAAAAACCACATGTACAAACACACTTAAAAATTATCTCACCACACAATAGAAATCATGACAAAAAGAATTTTTTAATTGATTCATTCAGAAGCCCACTTGAGTAGTAGTCATTTACTATCAAAATATATAAATGTGCGATAATTATATGATAAGACAAAGGAACCGCACAAAGCTATACATTTTGATTGGCGTGAGTATAAATTGAGTAGCCGCGAGGCGTAAAGTTTATTAATTTCTGTTAATTTTCAGACATTAAACATCGTGGTGGTGTTGATTTTTAACTCACTCAGTTCAATAATAATTGTCCTCAAGCAAGTGCAGTCAGAAAGCAAACAGCAATCAATATGTGGCATAAATTCGTGATAATTGCGGCTCTTTTGTACATTATAAGCATAAATACAGGTTGATATAGTTGAATTTTTGTTAAAAAAATAATTAAAAACATTTTGTGTATCAATTTAAAGTGAATGCTGCTTGTACAATTAATGTTAATGGAGATCTTGGTGATCCTCAGGTGAGGAAAAATATATATGAAGAAATTTATAAAATTTTTCACAATATTTTTTCATAGCCATTGCTCATTCGACCTGGATCAACACAATTTTTCAATCCTCAAGGCACTGACGGAATTATTCATTTCACTGACAACCAACAACTCGAACTTTACTGCTCATCGGGCTTTGCTTCACCAGTAGGAATCGCAACAAACTCAATAACAGTTTCGTGCTCATCTGGCAACCGTTTTACATATAATTCGTATACTTATAGTTTCAATAATTATTACTGCTCAGCTTACCCAGCTCATACAGCAAGAAAAACTGGTGGTCGATGCTACAATAATGCATATGAAGTTGAAATTGGTTTTGAAGTAGGTTCAAGATTTCTACGAATCATGACTGTATGCCATAATGAAATTACTGAAGAAAACTATTATGTTAAATATAAATTGACTCCTGCTAATATTGGCTATCAAGTTGGTGAGCAGAAAATATTTTTATCAGTTCATTGATTATTTTTTATAATTTCGTCACTGTTAGGCTTCCCGCGTCCTGATAAATTTATCAATGGTAATTTCTTTGGTGATAAAAATGTCGATTATCTTTATTCGCGAAATCAGCAACGAAGTACGATTGCTAAGATTCTTAATTCACAAGAAAAAGCTGATTATTACATTCATCCTACAAACGATTTCTTCATGGGTTCGTTTTATATTCTTGGAATTTTTACTTTTATCATTTTATTTTATTACTTTCTTTGAAAAGCTCGTGGACATTTAGCTGCAAAAGCAGATTTTATTTTTGGCTCACAGCATCGTGCTACATTTTATTTCTTAAACACTGCACCACAGGTTATTTCCTTTATCATTTATGAAAAATTTCGAAATAAAAATTTTCTTTTATCTTTAACAGTGGCAAAAATTCAATGCACAAAATTGGGAAGCTGTTGAATCTTCTTCAAAGTAAATTATTTTTCATTTTTTTATGAAAATCTTGCCTGTGCAATAGAAAATAAAATCGTTATTTTTACCCAGGGATAGACACTTTCAGAAATAATCACAAAAAATCATACAGATTTATGAAGTGTCCACCTCTGGAATTTTTAAGCATTTTTGTAGAAAAACACATATAGGTCCATGATGGCTAGTCAAAAACTTTCCAAATATCATGAAATGTAAAGAAAACATATCAAAAATGTTTCTTAGATATAATAACCTATTGCATCTACTCTAGACACTAAATCATGGACTTCAAAATCTTCAAAAAATATAGGGTTTTTAAGCGTAGATAAAATTACACAGTCAAATTTCAGGCCGCGACAGCGGACTAAAAAATCCGCCGTCAAAAAAATTTTTTCCTAAATATCCACCATTAAAAAAATGGTAAAAAGTCCGCCGTAGAAGAAGATATCCAAAAACGGTGGATTTTTCGTAAAAATTTGTATGTAAAATCCGCCATTTTATCCGCCACCTTCTAAAATATAAACCTTAATGGGAATTGAAACTTGACTGTGTAGGATCAAAGTTATAGAATTTTTGCCGAACCTTAGCTGGTGAATTCCAATCAACAACATTATTAATACACTTGTTGCCAGCAAGTGTTATGTGAAAAATATATGGAATTCATTCTCAAACATACTGTTCTGTCATGACAAAAATGCGCTATAATCTCCGACTAATGAGACATTGAGATATGAATCTACCATTTTAAAATTAATCTTTAAACGCACTAAAAAAAACAAAGTTTAAATTTACTTCGGTGCTCAGCAACCGAAGTATTACTTTTGTTGATTTCAAAAAACGTGTTTTTCGCATTTTTCTCTAAAACGCTGCATAAAAACGTGTAAACATCTAGAATAGGAATTACTCCATCCAAATTCTACGTCGAACAAAAAAACCGCGTGACAATTGGACCTTCCTGGACCGAGTTATAGCCAAAAAACTGCTCTGTTTGTCTGTATGTTCGTATGTGTCAGGGCTACAGGTCACAGATTTCATTTTTTTGCGAAAATTTTTGCAGATTCGTAATCAGCGACCCAAAATTAAGGTCGTATCAACTTTTGGTGAAGATTGGTGCAAGTGAGGTCCATGATGCCCATGGACTGTAGGCACTAGGGCATGTTAAAAATCGACTTTTTCATAATATAGGAGTATTGGTACTCGTTGAAAAGGTTTTGACGCGTAGATCACGATGGTAAAAGCATTTTTTGGGATAATGCCAACCATAGGCCAGTGCATGCCAGTGAATGGCAGTGCATGATGATCCGACATGATGTTGATCAAAAACTTCCCAAATGTCATGAAATGTAAAGAAAACATGTCAGAAGTGAGTTTTTAGACATGAAACCCTAGTGCATGGACTTCAGGCACTAGAGCATGATTTTTGAAAATTCTTATAATATAGCAGTATCGCATACCGTTAAAAAGGTCTTGACGAGAAAAATCAGAAGAAAAAATAATATTTTAGACCCGGATCAGTGCATACCGATCAATGGCAGTGCATAGTGGTCTGTCATGATGTTGATCAAAAATTTTCCAAATGCTATGAAACATAAAGAAAATATGTCAAAAATGATTTTAAAGACTAAGGTTTCATGCATGCACTCCAGACACTAGAGCATGATCTTTAGAAATTTTTTAAAATGAAAATGTCAAACATATAGTTGAAAAAGTTCTAAAGCATACCTAAAGAGAGAATCAAATTTTTAGCGCATTTTTGTAATAAAATACGCTTATAGGTCCACTATGGCTGGCTGGTCGACTGGGGCAGTCATAACTCGAAAACGGTAAGTCGGAGAAAGATGATCGAGGGCTTTTTGGAAAGCCCGTCAAAAGTGATTTCTTGGATTTCATGTCGGTCCATGCCAGTGGGCCATGATCTTTGGTCAAACAATTTTTTGCCTTAAAAATTCAAAATTGCATAAAACACAAAAAAACATGTTTTGAAAATTTTTCAGACATCATAGCTTAGGCCATTCACTCCAGGCACAAGGGCATGAATTTAAAAAATTTCGAAATTTCTCAAACATATGTGTATAGCATATCGTTAGAATGGTTTTGAAGCATAGATTACAATGAAAATAAAATATTTTGAATCCAAGCTAGAGCATGTCGAACAAAGGCAGTACATGGTGGTCCTGCCAAACATACTGATCTGTCACGATAAAAATGCGCTATAATCTCCGACTAGCAGATCGTCGAGATTGATCTACTTGTTTGGAATAGTGTCGACCACAGACAAGAATATGCTGGCCAATGATGATTTGGCATGATTTTGGTCAAAAACTTTCCAAATCGTATGAAGTGCAAAGAAAGAATGATGAGCGATTTTTGAGAATCATATTCAAGGGCATGCATTCAATGCACTAGGGCATGATGTCAAAAATGAAAATGTTTAGATTATAAGAGTATCGATACTCTTTGAAAAAGACTTAACACGTAGATGACAATGGTAACATTATTTTTACGATGAATGGTAGTACATAGTAGTTCAGCATAGTGCTGTTCAAAAAGCTCCCGAATAATATAAAAAGCAATCAAGTGCGAGCGTAGCTCGTACTGCTACCTATTACAGTGATCTGTCACGCCAGTGCGAGCGAAGCTTGCACTGCTGCTTATGTCACTGATCTGTTACGCCAGTGCGAGCGAAGTTCGTATTACTACTTATTACAGTGATCTGTCACGCCAGTGCGAGCGAAGCTTGCACTGCTGCTTATGACACTGATCTGTTACGCCAGTGTGAGCGAAGCTCGTACTGCTGCCTATGACACTGATCTGTTACGCCAGTGTGAGCGAAGTTCGTATTGCTACTTATTACAGTGATCTGTTACGCCAGTGTGAGCGAAACTCTTACTGCTGCTTATTACACTGATCTGTTACGCCAGTGCGAGCGAAGCTCGTACTGCTGCTTATGACACTGATCTAATACGCCAGTGCGAGCGAAGCTCGTACTTCTTAGATGACTCGCCCGTAGGGCGAGCATGTTAGGTTGAGCGGAGCTCATCGTTTGACGAAGTCAAACGTTCAACAACTTACTACACTGATCTGTAACAAGTTATCAAATGCGAGCAAAGCTTTTATTGCTACATGGGCAATTCCACGTAAAATGCGACAAAATTTTTTTCCATATTTTTATCAAAAAATTGATTTTTCTCATTTGACACTGAATTTTTCCTCGCGATATTAGCTTCATTAGTGCAACTAATGACAATAAATTCATTTATGAAGTCAAATATAAGATTATCCAAACGTTTAAAAAGAAATTTGCGAAAAAATTTTAAAAATATGAGTTACTTCTGCGATTTTTCATTTGAAGATGAATTTTGTCAAAATTGCTATTTATTTCCAAACTAAAAGCATTTTAACCTTTATTATGTAACTATATTTACTAAAAGAATGCATTGTGAGAGTTTGAAATGGTTTGATTTACCCGTAAATTCAAATTATTTTTGTAAACAAAAAATTTTCAGAAAAACTGAATGCAGGTTTAACTTAAATTAGACTATTTTACATGTTCTAACTGATTTTTTTTGGTAAATATTGTGAGCATGGAAGGATTGAGCCACATAGATTTGCATAAAAATGTTTAGTTTTGACAAAAATTCAATTCCACGCAAATGTCGCAAAAGGTAACTCAGATTTTTAAAACTTTTTGGCTTATTTCTCGAAAACTGCTTATTCTTTCTCCATGAAACTTTGTGGCATTATAATTCATCAGAAATCCTAACTGAAAAAACTAACATTAAGTTGCTCTAATGGTTTTATCAGTACGAAAAATCAACTTTAGTTTTAAAAATCTGGGTTACCCCTTACATGGAATTACCCACATGTGATTCGATATTACCTAAAAATGTGAAATTCTGATAGAAAACTTGTTTACCACAGTCCAATTCAAAGCGAAGACACTCCAATTAATCGGCGATTCTTAAGATTTTTGCGATTAATCGCCGATTTTGCGATTAATCGGAGTGTCTTCGCCTTAGTCCAATTGACAAATGTATTGAGTGTTAGAAAAGGAAATACGAACACACTTGGCACCGAAGTACTCTTGAAATGTCAGTGCTAAACTGATCTGCCACGAGTCACTGATCCGTCATAAGACACTGATCCGCTCGTTTCAAATTGTATTTACGTCAAAAACTTAACAAATTTTAAAAAGATTATATTAGATATTTGGATCCATCACGCACATAATTTGATATTTTTTAAATTTATTTATGTTGTGCATGTAGAAAATTTTAATTGATATTTAGTCGATGAATTTTACCAACTAAAAGCTATTTTAGTCGACTAACAAAATTTAGCCGGTTAAAATTTGATCGACTAAAAATCAATTAACTTTTAGTCGATTAAATTCATCGACTAAATATCAATTAAAATTTAACCGGTTAAAATCATAGGCTAATTTTTAGCTAAAATTTAGTCGATTAGTATTTTATTTTTAATCGACTAAAAATCAACTGAATTTCAATTAGTCGCAACTAAAGTATAAAACAGTTTCGGACTCTGAAATTTATTCTAAAACGCTTCAACAAATTAAAGTAATTTTTACCACTTATAGAAAACTAGCAGCAGATCGTGGAATTGATCTTGACGTCTATACTGGTGTTTATGGTCGATTGAAACTTTCTGATGATTATGGAAGACTTCATGATATTTATCTCTATCCAAATGGCACATATGGCCCTCAAATTCCTGCTCCTGCACTTTACTATAAAATTCTTGTTAATGAAGCTGATGATGCTGGAATTGTTTTAATTGGTAAAAAATTAAATTTTATCTCATTATTTATCAGTTTGTTTTGAAAAATTTATAAATATTTAGGTGTTAACAATCCATACTTAACATATGAGGAAATTCAGCGTGACTATGTCATCTGCCATGATATTTCGTACCAAATAACATGGTCACTCAACTGGCAGAGAGAAAATATTGAGCGTGGCTACTCCTATGCATGCAGTGTAACCGATTTCCTTCGTGTTGTTCCGCACGTTTCACTCTATGTCACGAGACTGCTCGTGTAAAAATGGATTGGAGCACTAGAGGGAGAGAGTGAAAAAGACAATAGAAGTAAAATGAATTATGTAAGACACGAGCACACAGAAGTGCAATGCAATAAATTTTACTCAATTGTTCACATTCAATAGCAATGTCATTTTAAATTCATCGTAAATCTTCGCTAAAGCTCATTTCCTCCCCTCTTAATGAAATGAAAAATAAGCACTGGAAGAGCAGCAGAAACCCCGAAAGTGTCACACAAACTGACTGCATCCAGACGATAATTGCATTTTTGTTTTACAGCTCTTTTTTGTTGAATCAAATGCTTTTAGACTAAACTTTTTCACACTTTCAGAATTGTAAGAGAAAGTATATAAACAAAAGGAGTCTCCTTCAATTAATTTAATTTAATTATCTCCATTGAGTGACACTTTCCTTTATTTGTCGCAATTTCCTTGAAAGCTGCAATATTGAAAGAAGAAGAAAATATTTTTACTTTGATGTGTTAAAAGGAGATATAAGAGGTGTGAAGAAAATGACAATTGTGTTTCTGTTTCATTTTTAAAATTTTATTTGATTAATTTTAGTTTATAGCAAATTGTGTTCGTATAATGATAATTGCATACTCATAAGGGGCAAAAATTTCAAAATATTTTCTATATCATTAATTCAAGTAGGTAAAGCACTCATAAAAATGCATTCAATCAAAAAAATCCTCTTTCAGCATAGTCAACAAATAAAAAGTTTCTTTTCATTGCTTCATTAAAAACTTCTTTTTTTCATTTCAATTGAAGAGCATTAAGCACAATTTTATTGCAAACTTTTCCTTCACTTTCATGGAATGGCAATCAGTAAAATGCTCTTTGAGGAAAAATTTTCAGTCAAGTAATTCGTTGAAACTGAAATGCGGTAGCAAAAAAATTTTAGTTTGACATTGCATTTTCAATGCTTGCCAAAAAAGCACTCAAGAAAAAATTTTCACTCTTTCTCAGGGTGCTGAAAACGAAAGAAAAACTGAAGCTTATGCAGAAATATGCATCACATATATTGAAAGTATGTGAAAGATTACAAACAGCCAGTTAAAATCTATGGAAATGCATAAAGTCACGTTGTTTGTCGTGCGAAGGCAAGAGCATAAGAATAAAGTTTTTTCTATGAGCAAAAAAACTTTTTTCTCCTCTCTGCATGTATCATCACGCCATTTCAAGTGAACGCCTTTCCATGTTAAAGCACAAAAGTTTTATCGTGTCATATTCATGAAAGAGCAAAAATAGAAGGGCGCCAAAGACATACATGACGGATTAAGACTTTCAAAATGGAAAAATGTGGTAATGATCATGTAATGCCTAAGTTGAACAGACTTTTCCTGTTCTTGACTTTTTGTAGGTTTTCATTTATCATCACAAAAAGATTTTCCTTTTATTTGCAAATAATTCTAATTTTTTCTTCAAGAGTCTAAAAACCGTTATTTTGAGTTGAGCCATGATTTCTTTTTAGATATTAAAATAGAACTTCACTTATATCAAATTATAAAGCATAATAAAAATATTTTAGAAGCAACAGAAAAGATTATTTACGGCAAAAAAAAATTGAAGTGTTAAGAATTTGCCAAAAAATATTAATGGTCAAATTTTTCTGTTTGTCTTTTAATAATATTATATAAAAGTTATTTTCCATCATTATAGACAATAGTAATTAAATGTATAAAAGCATTTGAATGTAATAACATTTCAAAAATAATACATACACAATTACATTCCTCATCATAATTAATTCACGTTTCCCTCTCTCTTATTTTTCCTTTGTATGATTTATGTTTGTGAAGCAGCGAAGCATCACAAAAGTCCAGTATTCATAAACTAAATGGAGCGCGATAACAACAGCAATACAGAGAAAGAACGAGAAGAAAAACAGTTGCGGAATATTAAGAGTCGAGTGAGAGAGCAATATTTAAGCTCCTTTTGACTTGCACATTCTTGTGTGATAAATTGTTTGTAACTTTTGTATGTGAATAGAATTAGAGAAAGAGAGAGAGAGCTACAGATGATGAAATGAAAAAATAAATGATGCTTGCGTATGTGAGATGGTCTTTTCAAGGAAACAAAATGGACGGAAGATCAGTGTGGATATGTGAATGTCGTTTTGAAGGAATTTTTCAGCATCAATTTTTGGGCACTAAACAAATCGTCAAATTTACTTACTAGAGGCTTATGCACATGATATTTCTTTTTACTAGTTTATACGTCACATAAAACAAATTAATTTTCGTTCATTACTCTGGCATCAACTTAAACAATTTTAATTATTTTTCAATTCAAACGAAATTTCATTTATATCAATGACAATTTATAAAAAAATCATTAAATGAAACGTTTTAAATAAAGCAAAAAATATTTCTTGTATTGCAGCATTTTATTTTACGATTATGAAGTGCTTTTGCATAGAAAAATGTGTACTGATGCGCACATGAAGAGATTTATTTGCTTCTTAAATGAGTGTACGATGCCAAGTATACAATAAAGTTTTATTAGATTTCT
>JACWBX010002314.1:11818-29083 GCA_014622435.1 Polypedilum pembai | reverse complement strand
AGAGAGAGAGAGAGAGAGAGAGAGAGAGCTGCAGATGATGAAATGAAAAAATAAATGAAGCTTGCGTATGTGAGATGGTCTTTTCAAGGAAACAAAATGGACGGAAGATCAGTGTGGATATGTGAATGTCGTTTTGAAGGAATTTTTCAGCATCAATTTTTGGGCACTAAACAAATCGTCAAATTTACTTACTAGAGGCTTATGCACATGATCTTTTTTTACTAGTTCATTTCTTCAATGGTAATTTATAAAAAAATTATTAAATGAAACGTTTTAAATAAAGCAAAAAATATTTCTTGTATTGCAGCATTTTATTTTACGATTATGAAGTGCTTTTGCATAGAAAAATGTGTACTTATGCGCACATGAAGAGATTTATTTGCTTCTTAAATGAGTGTACGATGCCAAGTATACAATAAAGTTTTATTAGATTTCTCCTACTTTATTCACTTGTACCTTCAATTAATGTTGAGATCTTTCGAGCCAAATAGCATCCAACATCAACCCTTTGCGGGCATAATTTTTTGTATTCTTTTGCTTTTTATGGCATCTGATATTAAAGACGCATAACACTTTAATTTATAATCCTTAGAGGAAACATAAAAAAGCTTTTTTCGTCCTCTCTTTCTCTCCTTTATTTGTACATTACTTACAGTCAAGTGCAAGTAGCTTCATGACTTTTTATTATTTCTCATCTTATGAGAATTTTCTTCATTTGTAAATAAACTTTATTTCATGTTGTTACTCTATAAAATGAATTTCATTTACTTTTAAGAATACAACTAAAATCTAAAACTTCAACTTTGGAGCTTTCGTTTTGTGGTTAGAGATTTTTAAAAGAATTTCAAAATGTTTATGAAAATGTAATACAAACTCAAATTTTCAAAAATAAACTAAAAGTAAAAAATGTGAAATTTTGAATCCTTAAATGTTTAATATGTTTTCACGATATACTTTACATTACAAAATTTTTAATTAAAATTTATTTAAAATCAATTTTTTTCAAAACTGATTTTTAAAAAATGTATTCGAGATTTCGAAGACTACTGGATTGTTTAAGAAAAGGATGTGCAAAACACCAGAGAAAAATAACTATGAAAAAAAGCGAAAATGATTGAAATAATGAAGATCATGAAAATAATAAAAGAAAAACGAATATCTTTCGTCAAAGATATTTTTTGATTAAAAAATTTAACGCAGCTAATTTCGATGGAAACTATTAAGAGTTTAACAATATTTAAAACAAAAATTTTAGAAATAGAAAAAAGTATTTTCTAATTTTTTTAAACTCATGAGATGTTAACCTTTTTAATTTATTTTCTTATAAAAAAAACAAATTTTGTATTTAAAAGAACGTAAAAGAAATTATGATTCAATAAAGTTTGAAATTTACGATCTCAAAGTTATTTCTATTTTTAGTGGAAAACAACAAAATTAAAAATGCATTTCAGTAACTATTTAAATAAATTCATTTCATAATATATATTTTTTTATTGTTCATACATTTTAATATATAACAGTTCTTTATAATGAGAAAAAAGTACAAAATAAAAATGGTTCTATCTCAGTAGTATTTACATGAGAATGTCAATGGCATTTTCATATTAAAAGAAGTATAGAAATAAATTTTTACATCGTGGTTTCTCATACATGTTTTTCGTAATAAACGTAACAAAAATATAGCTTTGCCGCCCATAAAAAAGTAGTCTCTAAAGCTTTACATAAGTTTCCTTTCCTCAAATAAATGTGCTGTACTTTTCGAGTTATAAAAATTGTTCACAGAGTAGATGAAAAATAATTTTCTAACTTAAAATAGAGAGAATAAGAGTTTTGTGGGTTATACAAGATAGATATACATATTTTTTTATTATATATTTACACAGCAAATGATATTGCTACTAAGCTCTATGTGGGCTTTTCTTACTACATACAAGAAAAACCCTCAAAAATATAAGATTAATAAATTTTATATATGTCATGTTAGCTGACTGAACAGTGGTGAATTTCAAAAAAAAATATTTTAATTCCACTGTACATATTATTATCTCATCTAAGAACACTGACACTGAAGCAAAGAGATAAAAATTTATTTTAGTTTTAAATTTAAAGTGCATGCTAAAAAACTCGATTTGTTTCTTATTTAATTTTTTGATGAATTGCAAAAATTTAAACATGATCAAAAAACTTAAAATTTTAAATTTTTGCTCCAATGTCCATCCATCTTTAATCTCATCACTCAAAAAAGTTCAATTATTAATGTAATAAAATTATGGGATCAACCTTTACGATCAATCAAACCATTGACATTTTTTTCGAGTAAAAAATAATTTTTTTTTGTAATTTACAAACACTTAGATCTAAATTCTTTTTCAAGAAGCTCCAAAAAAAATATACATTTAGGAGATATAGAAACCGTAGTAAAAGGACATAGGACTTTAGTAAAATTCTTTAATATTTTTTTTGCAAAAATTGAAGTATCTGTATCTCATGCATGTTTTTGGAGCTAATTTCATAGAAGAACTAACAAAAAAATTTCAATCTTCTTTCTCATATAAAAGGCACATACACAAAGTTAGTGATGTCCGTTAGTGTGACCATTTGTGTGGCCATTTATAGCACTCGTGTGAAAAGCTCCATTCACTCCATTTGAATGTTTTTGCGGTAGTGTCGTGACTTTTTGTTGCTTCTGCTTGTTGCACGCATCTTCTGCGGCATTACGAGAATTTATGCGTTCAGCAATGGCCGACACTAAGCCCGCTCCCTTTCCGCTTCCATCCTCAGCAAGCATCAAATGAAACTGTGTGACGAAAGAGCAGAGAAATTTAATCAATAAAATGTGTCAAGTTTGTTCACATCGTTTCACACTTACTTCCTTTTCAGGTGCCAATTCCTTGATTAATTGCTTCATCCAACTTTTTAATCTTGGATGGTGCTTGTACACACTACCATCAACTGCAATTGTAATTTCCTTCTCTCTCATGCGATTTAATAGCACGGCCGTGCAAATTGACACAAGCAATGCGGCACGAAATGATACCAAGGCAGTCGCATACTGAATCACTTTAATGTCATCCTCATCGTAATCCACATTGAACTTGTAATTGAATTTATCAAATACTTTGATGGTGCTTGTATTTGATCCGGTAAGAGCGTCTCTGTAAGTGCATTGAAAAGCAAATTGAATTGATATTGCTGGCTAAGTAGAATGTAGTCTAGGAGACTCAAGATCAATTGAATATTGATTATATAGAAGCCACCTTTGTGTGATGAATTTAAATTTGTATAGAACCTTAATACTCACTCTTCAATATGCGAAACATTATCTGTTCCAAATTTCCATGGTGCTGGAAATAACTCTTTTGGAGCTTTTGTAAAAAGCAGTCTTTTGTCACATAAATCTTTCAACACAACACGGCAAACCTTTAAAAAGAAAAAAAAATTATTGTCAATTATTTTGAAAATTTATAAGAATTTAAAAGCATGTTAAGAAACTTTGCAAGAAAATAAATTCAGATCTTGATTAAATCAATTTGATTAGTAAAACAAAAATTAAAAAGCTATGAAAAGTTTCTTTTTTATGTAACAAAAAAGATTTGATTTCTAAAGAAAGAGATCTGAAATATTTTCTTTTTCACTAATATATTCTTGTTTTACAGGATTGTGCAAAATTTGATTATATATTCGATTTGTACGAGTTTTTAACATACTTCTCCTAAATATTTGCCGCTGATGTACTTCTCAAAACTAAAAATATAAATAAAACAAAAATTATAAATTGAATAAATTTCCTAAAGCTTAAATTGTTCATTCGAATAATTTAATAAAAATTTATTTTAAATTTGATATTTAAATTATTCTCTCAAAATTATGTATGAAACTTTTCTCATCATATCATATGCATATATACATGTTCAACATTGAAATTGGCAATTCAATTTAAAAATTGAAATTTTCATGAGAGAGAAGCAATTTGAAGTCAATCATACTTGAATCTCTAGATAGTTTCAATACTTACGTGAAACTTCTCTTCAACAAAGATCCATTGTCAACTTCTTTGTCATATTCTGTACGTATGAAATCAATTGAGCCCTTGTCACCAAATGCACCCCACTCAATATCAATAATAACATTCTTCTCATTGTGTCTCTCGCCCTCCCAGTGATGAACACGCTCAGCACGTTCGAGAAATGCTGCATTCGATCCTGTACCCAAAATCATACCGATACGTGTCTTTTTGTCCAATCGAGCGCCTTCAACCTAAACATATTGATGGGTTGGCATAAGAAAAAAAGATTTTTGAAATGAATTTATATAATTGACTCACCAGCGTGCCCGTTGTGTCGTTGAGAATGCAAAGTACCTCAATATTCTTCATACCATGCTTTTGCAATGATTGCTGTAACAATTGAACAACATCACGACCAACAACTGATGGACAATTGAATGATTTAGTCCATGTCACGAGTTCAGCTGAATGAAGACTGTGCTGTTTCATTGGGAAAGAGAATGTGAAACCCATTTGCATTTTTGCATCAAGTGCGATCTTTTCTAGTCTCATAAAGTCTTTCACACATTCAGCCAGGTAATCGAATAATTCAATGCCACAGCCAAGTCGTGCCTCATCCGAAATGTGATAAAATTTAAACTCCTCTCTCAAAATTTCACCACGTGCCAACTCAAGTAGAAGAACGCGAAAATTTGTACCGCCCAAGTCAAGAGCAAGGTATTTTCCTTTCTCTGTACCATCTGGCAGCTCTGGGATGTAAGTATTTTCCATTTGTAATGATGAGGACTTTTCATCCAATGCATTTGCCATTTCCTTCTTAAAAGCCTCGCCAACACGTTGAATTTCATCTTTATTCAGAATCAATTTACGCAACAGCTCCTTCACCTGTAAAAAAATAGCAATAAAGAATTTTGTGTAATTTTATAATTTCTACGTAAATTCTACAATTTTAAGTCTTAGTCAAAGAAAATTTAATATTTTGTAGACATCTTCAAAAAAATTTAAATTCAAAAAATTATTAAGTTTCCACCTCTTTAAAATTCATGCGACATAAAATTATCATTGCGCATTATTTAAAGCTCGGTTTTGTTGTATTTTAAATAAAATGTCAAATGTCAAACTGATAGTGTGTATAATTTAATTGTATATTTTTTACGTTGAGCATTAACAATTCGTGATAAAGTTGTTATTTTTTTAATGGAAAAATTTGATTGCGTTTGATAATTAAAATCGAGAAAAATATTGTAATTAAATTAGAAGAAAATAAATAAATTTATTTGAATGTCAAAAAATTCACTTTTATTCAACCCTTTGAATGAGTACTCTCTTGATGCCCTTGATTGTGATTGAGTGTGAGGAAATGTAAATACTGATAAATATAACAGATGATTGCAATATTATGGGCTTGATTTGCTCCCATATTGTAATCGTCAATGAACTTGACTTGCTCATAACAGCACAAAAAATACGAGCGTCGTATATGTATATGAGACATAGAATGAATATTTACGTAGGCAGTTGACAGAAAGCAATCAATCTACCATTGGGAAATCAACGATTTTCACCCCTCTTTTTCAAGGCGAGAGAGAACAACAAAAACTTTAAGCTTTAAGGTTTTCCCATACGCATTCTCTTACACACACAGACAGAGAAAGAGAGAGAGATAAATGCTCATGCATGTAAAGCATAGGAGATTGATGATGTTATTATCAAAAACTGCGGAGTGTGTGAATACTCGCGCATATCACTGCTGCTGTTGTGCCTTTTCTCCTACGTTATTGATTTTATATCGAAAATCATAAATAATTTCATGTTTGCGGGTTTGCCTTAACTTGTTCATGTAAAGAGGGTTGTTGAGTGCCAAACATATGTTTTGACATTGAACTTTTTTCGATTTACGAAAAAAAAAGTCAATAAACTCAATTTATAATAATAATGATGATGAGACATTGTTGCAAGCATCTCTCGCTCGTTCTTTACTTTTAAGCTCTAATCATCATCAATTTATTTTTTACTGCTCTCTACTGAGGCTCGTTCTTTTTTATATAAACTGCTGATGATGTAAGGCAACAAGATTTCTTTTTTGTAAATCTCATCACTGTCAATAAATTGATGTCTGGACAAAAAATGCCTTAGCTATTTGTAAAAATTGTAATGAGATTACCTTTGGGTGAATAAGGGTAAAAAATCTTTGATTAAATTTAATGTAGGAAGTAGAGTTTGGAATTTTTGGATTAGAAATTAAAATCAACATTTAAGAACCTAACGACTGCTAAATTATTTCTTGGAAAATTTCAAATCTTTTCAAGGTTGAAAATCATGACATTTAGATTATTTATTAATCAGAGCTTCAATTATTGTGTTATTGAATGATCCAGATATTGTAAGATGAATCTTGTTTAAATAATATGTTTCATAGTACTCTGTTAGCAGAGTTTTAGACTTTTCAATAATAATAGTTATGAAATCAAATGTGAGGAAAATTTTAATAAATTTCATAATTTCCACAAATTAAATTTTTTTTTGAGATGAAATTGTTATTTAATAGTCATAATTATATTTATCTAAAATGTTTATAACATCGCAAAAAGCATTTTTATTGCCAAGATTTATTTGAAAAATTTATGGTCACATGTGATATTGCTCATCAATATAAACTCGGTCATTTTTTTGCATTGGTCTTGAAAATTTATCATTTTATCACTTTTTTGTAATTTTCACATGTGCGTCACACATTTTCTATTGCTACGATCTTAGTTTTTTGATATGAAAATTTATTTTTAGAACGGAAATTTTGTTGAAAATCTTTTTTCTATTTTTGATTTCGAGATTTAATTTTACGTCTCAATTATGTGTAGACAACGAGATTTTTCTTTTTCATTGACGCGACTTTTTGTCGTTTTTTGTGCAACTTCTGACCTTTTGATTGTGCAATCGGAAGAGAGTCAAGTTCAAATTTTTATAGAATTTTTTTTATTTGATGTTTAGAAAAATTGATTTTTGTAAACAGCCAAATTCAACTTACATTGTCATGGTTTTATGATGAAAATATTTTGTAGCAAAAATCAATTATATGCTTTATGAATAAAAATAACAGACTTGTTGTTTTTCTTCTAAACACTAACAACAATGCCAAAAATTCTTCTGCTCGTGTAATTTTCTAAAGGTTTTTCAAACAAGAAAACTAAAATTTAATCAAGGATAATCATGAATTTATGAGAAATTTCCTCAATTGAATGTAGGTCTTTTATTATTGTATTAGAAGGAAATTGATAAGTAAACAACTTCAGTGAATGAAAACTGCGTAGGATGTTTTATGAAAAATGAAGAGATATGAGAGGAGCTGTTAAGTAGGTTGAATTAAGATGCCATGAACATACCTCTTTGAAGTAAGCTCAACTTTTTTTATGTCGATTAAAAAATTTATCTGTTTCTGTTTACTTGAAAATAATTAAAATTTTCTTTACTTATTTTAAATTTATGAGAAATTGACCATCAAAAATATTATTTCCTATCTTCATAGAAACCATTAAGGCAGCAAAGATCATCACTGAGGACATAATTTAAGAGAAAAGCATTAAAAGTGATCTTGGGAAAATATTTGTGCAAAAGCAGCAAACATTACACACCCATTTTTCTTCATCTTCTTACGCACGAGATTCTATCTTATATACACATTTAAATGTGTTCACGCTTCGTTAGGCATTTTTCTTTTTGCTTTTTCTGCCATAAATTAATTTGCATTAGCATTACTGATTTTTTTGGATGTTTTGGACTTAATGGATAATCACCTTGTCATTGCAGAATAGCAAGAGTCTTGCGAAAATCAAAACGAAATGCGATGTTGATCCATTTAGACAGAGCACAATAAATTCACATAATTTTCAACATTATGAAAATTACCTTTTTCACTCTATAGCAATCTTGTATGCTGCACACCTGTTAACACATCTACAAGAAAGAGAGAAAAACTGGTTACGGATAACAACCAGTTCAGAACGCTCCAAAAACAAAACATAATATTGAATGTGCGGCACAGCTATTATCGCATACATTCCAGATGAGATTGATGACAAAATGTAACTTGAGAGAGATATGGTCAATAAATTAAGCATGCATGATTTACTATGAACGAAAGAGAAAGAGGAAAGACTTTCGGGTTGATGCATCGCTTGAGTTGTTAAATTTTATGTGTTTGAACTGGGAATTTGCAGTGCATGAAGACATAAAAGCACAATTGATTTATTCATTGCTGTGTTAAGTGAAGTATAATGATAGTAACGAGCTCCAGATCGATTTGGTTCACAAAATGTGGCGTTCTAATTTGTTCCTATCAAGAAGAGACGACAGAGATTGAAAATTTTTAAATTTCTTTTCAATGCAACTGAAAAAAAAATTCAGCTCTAACTGCAGTGAACTGGTTGAACAAACTCTTGCATATTCAAATGCAATTTAGTAATGAAAAAATCATTTATTTTCTCACTTTTCAGCTGTGTGAGACAGATTTGACTTACTTTAGCAGCTGTTTATTTGGAATAAGTATGTTAAATTGGTAGATAAATGTTGTCATAGATATGAAAAAAATTTAAATTTTATGAAATAAATAAATAAAATTTTAAAACATTTTTTTCCAAAACTAATTCAAAATATTCTAAACTGTAGTTTAATTGAGAAATTCTAATAAAAATCTATCTCATGTAAATGCACATGTAAAATTACGCGGCATCATATGATCTTTTTGACCTCAAACTAGGTCGTCGGCGGCACACGTAATTTTTCTAATTAAATTTAGTAAATATTATCGTTATTAAAAAATGAAAAGTAGTAAATAAAAGCTTGTATGCAAAATATTGATAATAACTGGCGCATCATCAACTTGATAAGAGTAGTTAAAGTCAATCAAAAGTCAGTTTATTGCGAAAAAATTTTTCTTCTCCTTAACAACAACAATAAGCAAACGTCGACAATGATAATGATGATGTGGAGGCTCGTCTTTTGCGCTTATTTCTCGTATCATTATTCAATTACGTAAATAACAGTAGCAAAATGAAATTTCGCGAAAAATTGCGAGCACGTAAATCTCATTTAAGGTCAGTGATTTTCTTTGTCATAATTCACTCTCAAATGATTGGTCAATTGGATGAAATCAAGTGATGCGGAAAAATAAAATCACACTGAAGCTGAAATGATAATCACAATTCGAGCCTCTTTTCTGTCCGGCACCTTTTTATGTGTGTCTGATATTGTCAACAGTATTATTCACAATAGCACAATACAACTTGTTTACCGCATATTCACTAACTTTTGTCGCTATTATTATATTATGAAATATTAATTTTCTTTCGACTGCTTTCGCTTCTTTTTATTTAAATTGTTGACAACGAAAATAATTTTCATTTATCGGAATGTCTAAAAGAATTTTGCTTTCGAAAGAGTAAGAAATCGCGCGAAAATCATTTGTACTATCGTCAAATCGATAAACGTGCTCGATTTAGATAAATGAATCGTTATCATTAGCAATCGAAATGAATTAAAAGTATTTCATTCACACGCATACTTGTGGCATCTAATGACCTTGAAGACTTTTATTCGGAATTTAGAAAAAAAATATCTAAATTTTGGCAATAATTTTAGGTATAAAGCAAACAAATCAAATATTTAAATAAATTTCACTAGAATTCTTATCAATGTAAGATTTTATAATGGAAATTTTTAATTAATTTACTGTATTAATGCTTTATGCGCTTCAATTTTTAATTTAAAATTAACCATTCAAAAATTACTTTACCAAATTTTATATGATCATTTATACTCTATCAGTAGACAAAACCCAGATTTACAATCGACAGTTGAAAGACAGAATGTTGAGCATATCAAACAATTATGTAATACTTTTTACTAGAATTTTAACATTTTTAGTAAATTTAAAGTTAAAACCAAAATTTACAATTTAAATTATTCAATAAATTTTTTACTTTTCAACGATTTTCAATTTCAACTAAAAAACTTCAAATTTTGGATTATTCTTTTTAAATCAGAAAGTTTTAGAACAAATATATAAAAAAATTATTTCACTTACAAGTGTAACTCTTTGAGCATCTTTCAATTTTAAATCCTCAACATCATAATTTCCTTCTTCGTTATTTATTGTCACACCACACATTTTTGTGCTTTTATTTTTCTTTCTGATTTATTATACGAAATATTTTTGACTTTTATTTATTATTTCAGACAGCAACTTCAAACGATCGCAAAAAAATAACAAAAAATTATGTAAATTTTCAAATTAAAATATATTTCACAACAGGTTTTCACTATCACCCGTCAACTTCGGGATGATGATAAAAATAACGTTTTAAAAAAGTAATTTTCAAATCGAGTTGAGGCACTTATTAAAGTAAACTTGTTGATCAGCCGAAGGCTCGATTGAAACTGAATTGATGTGTTTTACTATGTTGTCTTATAAATAATGAAAATAAAACTAAGTTGTGTCGTGCCTCTCATTCTCTCGCGCAATACTTTTCCCTCTCGTTAAAGCTAATTTAATCTAATGTCTCATGTTTCGCTTATACATTCATACACTTTATCAATACACAATTTTCTCTCTTTCTTTTTTTTATCTTTTGCTCTTACATATAAGTTACTTACATTTTTTTGAGAGAAAGAAAGAAAGAAAGAGAGAAAAAAAATAGTCACAAATGATAATGTTACGAGTATATAAATAAAAGACACGACACGATGAAATAGATGGATTTTAAGTCATGTGTGTGAAGTCGTCTTTTTTTAATCTCGTAGAAAGCCGGCACACGGCACACATACACTTGCAAGTGATAATTCCGGATGAAACCAGAAGTCGGTCAATTAAAAGAATCTTTTATATGCGTCTAGTAAACGTATGAATTAAAGAAATATTGATGCTCTTGATATTTTTTTATTTTTGATGATTGTCTTAAAAAAGAAAACTTTTTATGATATTTTTTAAAGGTGATTAATTTATTTTTTCAATTCTTTATAAAATCTTGAAAATTCTGTAATTATAATTTTCACTTACAACAAAAGTGACCGATCGTTTTTCGAATATGTATTAGTGTGTTAGATTTCTTTTTTATAGTGTCAGTATAACAAATTTTTTTGTATGTTTTAGTGCGTATTTTTGAAGATCCTGAAATCTTTCTGAATATTTTTTTCTAGTAATTTGAAATTTTGTTATTAGTTCATTTGGTCATAAATAACTAGATAATAGCTCTGCATTAAAAATTCTACGTATTTTTCAATTATACAAAGATTTCTTTTGAAACCATAAGTATTTGTATGTATTAGTAAACATTTTTAAAATTTACTGAAATAACTTTTTTCATACACAAATTAATTGATTCAGATTATAAGTACATCTTTTGACAGAGAAACATTATGATAGTCATTTTAACAATGTAAATAGAGGATACAAAAAATTGGTCAAAATCAAATCGATTTTGATAATTTGAAACCATCCAATTTATTAATAATACTTATTAGTAATATTAGGTGTAAACAAAATGAATCATCATTAATTGAAACTTCAATTATTTGATATTCGATTAATTCTTCTAAATTGATTGTTAAAAAATTGTTTATTCACGTTTATAAAATTTGAAATTTAACGGTCAAAGAATATTTAAAAAATAAACAAAATATTTCTTTTAGAATTTCAATAATCTTAAAAATTCTGTTATTTAAGAATAAAACTAATAGTGATTTATTTCTTTTTTAAATTTCTAACTCGTGTTGATCATAAAATTGAATGAAATTGAAGAGTTTTTTTTTCATCATGAATTATTTTCGCTCATTTATCACTTTATTTATTTATGTTGATGCACTATCTCGCAAATAAACTTTTTATAGCCACTCATACATTCATATATTTGTGTGTGTGAAAAGTTCCAGAAGCTGATAATAAAACAACAATTGTGAAGTTTTTCACATTATTTATAGCAATTATGTGCTGGCGCTCACACTTGGTGTGTGGTGAAGTTCATACGTAATTTATTGCAAGTTATCAGGCGTGGTAGATTATTTTTGATTCACGTGTTTATTCAGAAATTCAAGCCGAAATTGTGTTTTTCAATTTCAGTCCTGAAACACTCTTTATGTCCTGCATAATGAATGTCTTCCTAATCTAAATTAAATTTTCTTTTTTTATGTAACAATGTCAAGAAAAAGTTTTCTGTTGACTTCTTTTTCTTCTTTCCATAGAGACATAAAAGTAATGTGGCAAATTACAGCAATGATGAATTATGATGATAAAAATAAATTTTTTACTTCACTTGCACTCACAAAAATTATTCCTTAAGAAGTTGAGATAACAAAAGAACTTCTCGAAATTCAGTGTACAGCACAATAAATGAAAAAGAATTTTCTCTTGTGTACTTATGACAATCATCAAAATGATGAAGTTGTTTCGTCAAAAACTCTCTAAATTTTTTTCTTTAGATAATAAAATTTACTGAAGCTTAAAATGTAGATACAGAAGCAAGCATGTTTCTTTCTCTTTTTTCTATATATTTTCAAATATCTCCTTCATTTCAATCATTTATTGTTGAGAAAGTCATTAAAGTGGAAGAAATCCTTAAGCAAGAGAAATGGCAAAATGATTTCTTTTATACGCCATTGACTTCTATTAAATTGGTCATAAAGTTTTCTTTTAATTTCTTTTTTTATGGATTTTATTTTATAGGCTCGAAGGAACTGCTTTTGTTTACTTGATTTTTAATTTTCCAAGATATTATTGATGATTGAGATTGAATTGTAAACGTCGAGACTAAAGCTCAAAAAATATGAGCTGGAGGTCAAAGGAAATTTTTTAAGCGTTTTGCTCGATAAATGTGAAAATATGTTTTTATGAAATATCAAAATTTATAAAAATGATTTCATTTTCAAAGAATATTTTATCCATATTTAAAACTTTTTTTAATTTATTAGAGTAATGTGAATTCAAAAATTTTCATCAAAATATATAGTTACTAATATAGTTTCATGTTTCTTTGCTTTTTAATCCATACTTTCTATTTTAATATCGTTTTCGAAATAATTTAATAATATTTCAATGATTTTTTAAAAAATTTCTAAAATTTATTTCTAGAGTACGTTAAAACATTTCCATAACGCATTTTTTTCATCAAGGATTCTCGAAAAAAATTTTCTTCGACACAATCAATCAAAATTCAAAGTCTCATTTGTCTCATTAGTGCAATATTTACTAACTCACTTAACGAAATAGGTCAAGTTCAAGTTAATAAAAAAAGAGCTCTCTGTTGATTTCATCATAAAACTTAATTAATGCATAGGCATATGTATATACACATGAATTTTCATCACACTTGATTGAAGATTTTCCTGCTATCTGTGTTTAATGAGAAACTGATACATGCACATTATGCAGATTACTGTTTACTTATGTCTTCATATTTTCCTTCCTTCCTCTAAGATACCGACTCATTCTCTCTTATGTTCATTCACAAATCTCAATTGTTTATCAAACAAGAGACGAACAAATTTTTCTCTTCATTCAAAATACACAAATTTCAACATCACTGTAAAGTCAGCACAATTTAATTTGGTTGAAAATTTTCCTACAGATTTAGTGAATGAATCGCGATTGATTAAATTTGATCTGGTCTAAAAAATTTTATTGAAATTTCAAAAATGAAAATTTTTGAAACTTATGTTTATGAGTTTTCGCTAAAAAATTTCTACTATTTTCACAGAAGTAATATCAACTCGTCTTAAGTATTCTTCAAAGAAAATTAATCCAAGCTATGAGCTTAGAGATATATCTGAATTTTTTGTAGAAAAAGTCACATCAAAAGAGACATAATAATTGTATGTTTAAAACTCTCTTATCAAGTTTCTATACATAATAGAAACAGTTGATTGCTTCTCTTCAACTTAAAGAAATTTCCTACTTTAAAAAAGTTTGACGAAAACAATTTTTGGTGACATTAATGTTATCTCACGTGTTTTGACTCGCTTCTTATCAGCGAATTTTTAAATTGCCAATCAATTAGTCGGTTAGCGAAAAACAAAATAGATAATAATAAAAAAAATTGAAAAAGTGTGATGATGAGGCACTTAATCCTTATCATTGTCGGATCTCCAGGCGGCTTGCTCATCACATTGGTCTGTCTTGAGTTTATTTTTAAATCATTTGTGACAAAATTTAGCAAAAATTGCGGTTTTAACTTGATATTTTGGTGACAGGTTATCAAAAACAATGTTCATTCATCGCAAGCATGATTCGTTTATTTGAAAATTAAAATTTCGGGAAATTTCGTATGAGATTATTAGTTGAATTGTTTACTTTCTTTAATTTTAATTAATCCAGTTATATAATATGAAAATTTTTTTGCACTCTTCCATGATTGACAAGTTACTTTCTTCATTTTTTCTTTACTACCACAAAAAGTGAGCAAAGAGTGTAGAATGGTAATAAAATAAGAAGAATTGAAAACAATCAACGAAGAGTTTTCTGAATGCATGCGTTCTTGAGTAATAATTTGAGAAGGAATTTTATTTTTCTACACCCAAGATGCTGCCACTGAGTAAAAATGTCTGACTTTTCTATAAAACTTTATTCTTTGGCCTAAACCTGAAAAAGCCTGTTCCAAAAAGTTGCTAAAATGTATGCTTATGTTCGCATACAAGAAAATTCAATGAAAATTTATTGACTATGCTTGTACAAAAGTGCCTCGTAAGTGCTTTTCCTCTCTCTTCCTTTCTCTAGTCCCACTGCATAGCATTTTTTATTGAATGCTTCCTCCTCCATTGCTCTCAATTTAAGTCTCTCTCTAATTTTCATTGCAGCGACTGCTGGTGCTCAATTTTTGGCAAGGGAATTTTACGGTCGTCTCCATCGATGCTATCGAATGTGATAGTTTGAATAATAAATCTAGGTCATATTCGCTACTTGCTAAAACAAAAATTTTTTTTCGAATATTAGCTAAATGAAAGTGAGTATGAGTTGATTGAAAATTGACGCAATAAAACTCTCTTCCGGTACTAGCTTGCTACAATATTTACGCAAATCATCAAATCTTGATTAAGGAAAAACAATCAACAGCTGCTATAAGCGAAAACAAAAACTCTCTTGCATGATGAAAGCTGTAGCTCTTCTTTTTTTGCTTATTATTAGGCCAGATTATCAGTAAATTACATTCTGTGACTTATCTATATCTTTTGTATTTAAAACAAAATCCTAAGCTGTATTTATATGACTTAATTAATAATTTTTGAAATTTTTCAAAAAGAGATGTGAAAATTTTAATATTTTTCTCTAAAACAACTTTTGATGTGTTTCAGAAAAAGATACTAAGATTGACTTTTTTTCTATTAATTTGATGTTGTTTTGTAAGCTTAAACCAAATATTTTAACGATACTGAAGTCTTACTGTAATTTATAAACATTAAAACAACGAAAATTTGATTAAAAAATAAAAGTCAAGTAGAAGTCAAATCATTTGAATGACAAGTCAACTGGAATTTTAGGAAAGAAGCAAAACAAGGGATAAGATCTTTTGATACTTTAAAGAAAAATCGATCATAGTTATCATTGAAAAATCTAGAAAAATCAAAAATTTGTATGGGAAACATCAAAAAATCAAATTTGGATTTTTGATTTTTTGATAAAGTTCGCACCCCTTGAAGCAAACAATAATCAAGGAATGTGGGCTCGATCAAAAATTCTCATACACTTGACGATAATATTAAACCAACTATTCAATAGTTAAATTTGATTTTCTAATCTATTATTCGAATAGTAAATTTTACTATTTGAATAGTTAATATTTTAACTATTCAATAGTAAAATTCAACTATTCGTTTTGTAAAAAAAATTAACTATTGAATAGTTAAATTTAATTATTTTATGGTTGGAGCTATATTAACTATTTTATAGTTAAATTTTTCATACATTTTAACTATTGAATAGTAAAATTTTTTTTTGAGTGTAGTTATCATTGAAAAATCTAGAAAAATCAAAAATTTGTATGGGAAACATCTTTACTTTACGATGGTACTTTACGATTTTTTCATACTTTTTTGATAAAGTTCGCACCCCTTGAAGCAAACAATAATCAAGGAATGTGGGCTCGATCAAAACTTCTCATACACTTGACGATAATATTAAACCAAAGAAAAATATTAAACTTTTAATTTTTTCTTCTATAAAATGACATCAATTTAATTGCATTACGACCAACAATCAATTTTATTTAATGTCTTTTAAAAAATATTCCAATGTTTACTTATTACTGATTTTAGATTTTTAAAGATTGATTTATACAACAAATATTAAAAGCAATAAAATTATGACAAATTTTCCACTTCTATTTGAGGATCAATATAATTCCACACAAGAAGTGTAAATACCAGTAATTTTCATATCATTTGAACCACTTAATTTTAAATTGCATGAACACAATATGAAAGCTATCTCGAAAAACAGCAACCTTTTCCTCCTCCTACACATAGAAGTATACATTTAGACATGCGAAGGATTTCTACGATGCGTATGTAACAAATTATTTTGACCCTTTTTATGTATGCGTGAAGGCTTATGTACGTGACATTGGCATCTGAAAAGAAAAAAAAGGAAAAATCTCCACTGATTGCTTGAACATTTAAAATGATATTGGTAATAAGTAGGTGAAGGATGGTTATAAATGAATTAAATGTTTATTCATGGCAAAGGGATATTAATTTAGTTCATGAATAACATTTGTGTGAAAGTGAATTTACAATCATTTCAACTCAGTTCAAAAAGGATAATTTATTTGTTTTCAAAAATAAAAGTTTCTACCCAGTGAGAAAATTTACTTTTAGCCGGAGTCCGGCGGCCGGACTTGGTGAAGGACGGCGGCCGGAATCCGAATATTAGAAAAAATTTGAAAATTCCGGAAAATGTTAGTTTTTTATATGAAAATTTGGCCGGATATGACGGCCGCCGGACTACATTTAGTCCGGATCGGGCGAAATATTAAAAACTTTTCAACAAATTTTGCATATTTTTATGATTGATTTTGTGAATGGCATAAGAGTAAGTAACTAATTACAATTGAAAAGCAATAAATTG
Source organism: Polypedilum pembai (assembly GCA_014622435.1). Classification (NCBI taxonomy): domain Eukaryota; kingdom Metazoa; phylum Arthropoda; class Insecta; order Diptera; family Chironomidae; genus Polypedilum; species Polypedilum pembai. The sequence continues at coordinate 11,972 of JACWBX010002314.1, read as the reverse complement.
AATTTTGAAACTCAAACGCTATCAAACCTTTACTTCATCATTCACCAAAAATGATCGATTGACACACTGTAAACTTTCGAAATGTTTTCTTCCGCACAATTTAATCTAGTTCATCCCACCAACAACCTTGTGTACATGTATATGCCCCGAAAGC